>JARGYV010092287.1:0-17288 GCA_029532675.1 Ornithodoros moubata
CCCTTCGCCAAGGCCCTTTCCAAAGGAAGTCAGTCGAGTAATAATAAATGCACAAGTCTAAAAAGTAAATTTTCCAGAGGTTGCTATGTACGACGATCTTGCCACCAGATCCGGCGCTCAAATGAAACCGCTATATATAGGCTGGCTCCGGTTAATTGGACGGCTCGGTTCCTTGTTAGAAGAAAACGACGACATAGAGAGCACAGCCCACCCCTGTCCGGACTAAAAACTAACACCGCAGTTTCAAACAATGGGCGGCCGCCGGGCCTTTTCAAACTGAACGTGTAAGAACAATAGAAGGAAAAGGCTCGTCTGGTTATCGGCTAATCAGAACTCACCAAGATGGGAGTGTGGACGACCAGAACGGAAGGGTTGTGCCCTGAATGAAGCACTTCCCAGTAAGCTGCACTATAGCTTTAAAAAAAAATAAGACGAGTTGGAGCACCTGGCTGGAGCACTTAAGTGTACCCGGTGCCCGTATTATTGTTTCCCATTCCGCAGACGGCGATAAATCACCCGTGACAACAAAATGTGTAGGAGAATCGAACTGAATCACGCTTCTGCAATCTATTTCTCCGTGCCATCGGTTAATTACTTACTTGTAAAGAATCCAATGCCTTCTTCTCATTCAATCGACGGTTTATGCTAAGAGGTCGGCCATCTGCCTCTACGCAAACGTCTGAATTTACCCTATAACGTACGAGAGTCTATATTATCCATGGGCAAATGTTGGCATCAATTATGAGAGTACGTTACAGCCACGATATGCACTTACTGTATAGTAAAACGGGCAGCTAAAAAACCTGGCAAAAAAAAAAAAAAAAAAAGAAGAGCGTCAAAGCGTCTCGACCACGCTCACAATCATCTAAGCGGCGGTCAGAAAAGAAAAGACGGACTTCGGCGCGCATTCAATGGCAATCCATCAATGCAGGGCTCTGCATCAATACATAGACCGTGCGCCCTCTATACAATATCTTTTTAGGCGGCCCTATATATATATACACACACACATCTAGGCCAGACGTTAATGTCGCCTGCCCAGAAAGACACCAGTCAAGGAAAGGGAGGGATGGCTTCGTGGGTGCACATACCCGTTCGCCACGTCAAAATGGCCGCACCTAAGACCCGTGATATGTAGGAATGGATTTCCTGAGACTCCGCTGCGCACTCTGCGCTGTTACCCGTGAAGGCGGCCCAGGACACATGGCAAAGCCTGTGGCAAGCAGCGAGAATGCGTGCCGAAATATATATATATATATATATATTTTTTTTTGTGCACCGCGGACATGTTAAGAGTAAGGGGTGGTTTCTTTTCCTTCGAGTTAATGCCGTTCATTTCTCTTTTTATTTTACCCACCCGTTTATTATTATTACGAGGTATTAGGAAGCAGGTTCGGGCTGATCCGGATCTAGCCCGGTTCGCAACTGCGTGCCAATCAACATGTCCAACTTCACTCGACACGCTTGAAAGAGCTCCCTACGTTCCATGCATTAGAGCTGACGGTTTCATGTGTTGCATTAGTGCATCTTGCAAGGGACATTTTCCGACTAATCCGATTAAGTTGCGTACCACTTCACAGGCAGACAGGAACACAAAATGAGCTACATGAAGTAAACGGGGTCTCCCCCACTAAACTGTAGGAAATCATTCGACCAGAAAATGTTACCTACGTGCTCCGGAAGGAGTCAACTTCTGGCGCGTCCCACCCACCTACGTTTTTTTTTTCTTTTCTTGCTTACGTCGTCACATAAGTCGCGCACGTCGTCAGGACGCATGTAAATGCGTTCCTGGAGACAGGTGTGAACCGAAACCTTAATCAACAGAAGAAAGGTAAAAGAAGAACAACCTGCACGCGTTCGCCGCATCAAGCAAATCCCTGCAACGCATCACTCGCACCACGAAACGTTCCACGATTCCCCGAGTGACTCAAATAAGTTGACCTTCGGAAGAAGGATGCACGACATGCATAGAGATCCGGATTTTGCCAACTTTTATCAAAGAGAGAACGCAAGCTTCCCTTTCCCAATCCTTCACACTTTCTGCTTGGCGGAATGGGATTGCTGTACTGTCATCTTGCTTTCGCCACACGGAAAAAAAAAAAAAAAAGTGCTAAGCGAGAGGCAGAGGGATTTAGCTGCAAAGCCCCGCGCTTCACTAACCCGTACTTTTAGCGCAACGACATTCAAGCGTCGGTAGGAAGATGTCAGACTGCAGCGAAGCGCCTTTCCAGCTTGGGTGTAAAATGAGTAAATATATATACGGGTAGTCGTATGCTCTAACGTCACCCGCCAATTCCATGGGTAAAACACCAAATTCCGCCACGTTGT
Source organism: Ornithodoros moubata (assembly GCA_029532675.1). NCBI lineage: Eukaryota > Metazoa > Arthropoda > Arachnida > Ixodida > Argasidae > Ornithodoros > Ornithodoros moubata. Next base: position 2,329 of record JARGYV010092287.1, read on the forward strand.
CGGTCTTCCCCGCAGCATGGACCTTTTTGGGAAAAGTCTCACGTCCTGCAATTCTTGGCAGACGTTATAACTGTTTATGTTAATATATGCCACGTGGTTTCACTGCAGAATACGGTGCTGCGGAACTTATTTTCTCCGGAAAAGTACGTCGTATAAGGCCCTTTCAGGCTAGGTAGTGAGGTTTGGGAGAAATTAGAAAAGTTCTGTGTTGCGTATATAATCCCACGCGAGAGAGGACACGAAGAAACACAGCTTGCCAGACACGAAAGACAGAAAAAACAAAAACAAAAAAGGACTAATAGACTCTACGTACGGAAATTAAGTGTGTACGAAGGTTATTCCCGGGAAAATCAATTTGGTCCTTGTAGATATTCATTGAACGCCGGTCACATAACACAAACACTGAATGAAAGAACAGCTTCAGTACGCATTTGGATGCTACTAGACTACATGGCTCTTAGAGTCCATTTATCCAAGTTATATATCGGCATATCACGTGACCTTAGATTCATCGCCCCGGATGGTTACAGCTCAGTGACAGGTCAACCGGAACACACGGGGGGCAGCTAAACGTGCTATTCAACGTGCAATGTACAGAGAATCTTTGGAACGCATTTTCAATGCATGGCATGCGGGCGATCCCCACCGGAAAGCGTGTCGCATTTTACTCCGTCAGGTGCAGGGCACGCCGTCGCGCAATCAATCGTAATCTGGAGAACGCTTGAGATAACATCTCTTACAAGCAAAGGGTCGATGAATACATCCGCGAAAGAACTGTTTAGACCCATTAATTTCGGGGAACATCGGTATTTGACACATTTTGACTACGGCTTCCGCACGTCGCTCATGACCACCTTTCCTTGTCAGACGGTAACAATCTATTCTTACCACAGTGACGTACATTTCGAATATTAAATTCAGAATCTCGCCAGCAGATATTTATACATATATATATACGACTCATTCCTTCTTACATCGCAAACCAGTAAGATTGTGACATCTGAGTACGTCCAGCGCTCCGTCACGATTTCGAGGTCACTCTGAGGGGCCGAATGCACCAGTTGAAGCGACGTACTGCGGTGACAGCAGTGGAGTCTTGCAAATGTATCCTCTGTCACGGTGTCCGATACGTGACAACCGATTACTGATCGTGCTCTCTGAGCTGTACGTGCGACCAAACGAAACACGATAGAACCCTACATTATGCGGACAACGGAACATTGTAATTTCGCTTCCGACAGGTAGGAGATGGTGGCAGTATTCGTTTTTCGGACCTCAATGCGGACGGAGTTTTCACAGCAGGACAGATAGGTAGAGAGTGTACACCGATAGAAGTTGTATGACGTAAATACGTCAGAGAAGCCTTCAACTAAGAGCGGGACACAGAAAAAAGAGACCGCTCAATGAATGAAACACTAATATGAGGCCTGCCACTCAATCAACGGGTGACGATCCATTAACCTGTTTCTCTCCCATGTAGCACTTTTGAGACTGTTGGAGCTCTTGCCAGTGAAGGCGTGCTAATGCCCTCAATTGTTACTCGTGTGGCGGGTTATGAGAACACTCATCCCGCAATGATACAAAACGCTTCACTGGGCTTAGAACGTATTTTTGAGATACTATTGCTAGTGTCCAATTCATAATTAGCTACGAAGGGGCGCAGTGGCAACAAATCCGACGCAAAGGTGCGCATCGTACACCCGGCCCTGTCGTCTCCCGCGATAGTGAAAGAACGTACCTTTAGCACGGTCCCATGACATGAGGAGGATAGTTCCTGTCCATCTGTGCCTTGTTTAAATTCCACATTGAACTTGACGAGGCGACAATGGCAACGATTTACAGCACAGTTCCACTACGACAGTACACCCACCGCGCTCAGCTTCTTGACGGTTCATCGCACCCTCCATGCACGTTCTCAATAGACGCCACCCTACGGTAAGATTGAAAAATGAACGTTAAGAGAAAAATAAATGTGACTCTTCTGGATCAAATCATATACGTATAAACGTATAGAGTGAGACGTTCAGTATAGAACATAATGTACCTACTTCAAGGATGCCGGTTGATACCTTTGATACACACAACTATTACCGATGAGTTTAGCCACCTCCAGATTTATCCTATACAATGCCTCAATCCACAAGTAGACTAGTTGCTAGCCAGAAGTTCGATTACGAAATTACGAATGGCTTCTGCTCGGCTTCTGGCTGTCTATGGCGGCAACGAATGGTCTAGGATGCGAAACGGACTTTGTATTACCCTTTGAGGGTTGTTTCCAGCGTCATGATGAGGCGATAAGCCGATGAAAGGATGTGTTGACACAATAACAGACACGGATATACTGCTGTGACATCTGCCATCACATGAATGCCGCGTAGAAGTGTTTTCTAATATCTCGAACGTGGGCTTCCAATGGCACGAAAATCAAACCCACGTCCTGTACGCAAGAACGGGTGCGGTGATGGCACAAGTCTACATGAAAGTCCTCACAAGAATACGGCCTGGAAAGGGATCTGGGCTTCATTTGCTGTGGTCCTTACTTGTGTTTCTGGAATAGCTAACATGGTTCACATCTCCACCCTCTTTGAGAACGACCGCCACTTTTCGCATCTCTCGAACTTGGAGCGTGAAATGACATTTCGTACAGAAATGGGACTCTATTATTCCTATTACAAAACGCTAGTCGAAGCTCCAAGCATCGTAGAGGGTGTGTATTCCCTGATTTACGACAATCGAACGGAATATCCAGACGTCATAAACACCATGAGCCGCTTCAACCTGTACCCGGAACTAGTAATGGCTACCACGTTTCGAGCGTACAGAGATATTGCAGAAAGACTAGATCTCTCAACGCGAACTTGCTGGATAGTGTACAGAGGTGACAACCTACCAGATGCAGAGAGCTGCGAAGGCCTTGGGGACCCGCCGAACTTCTACGTAACAGCAGTATTTCTTTGGAACGGACTTGTCAGTGCTGGCCTCTTTGTGTACGGCTGGATTTTAAGTGGCTCCCTTTTCAGTGGCTTGATAACTGTTCTTTGCTTCTTTTACAATCACGGCGATAGTACGCGTGTTCAGTGGACACCGCCTCTACGTGAAAGCTTTGCTTATCCGTTGTTTCTTTGGCAGATGTTAATAACAACGCTCGTCTTGCGTCGGGGAGGGGGATCACAGTCTTATGCTGCCATCACAGTGTTAACAGTGGCATTTCATTTGTGCTGGCAGTTTGCTCAGTTCGCCCTTTTAACACAGTGTGTAGCTCTCTTCGCATGTCTCCTGCTGCAGCAAGTATCACTGAGCAGACTACGTTCACTCCTCACCCTTCACCTTATAGCGCTCATTATAGCGCATGTGCTGCTGTTTCGGAATGAGATGCTGCTGACATCACTCTATGCGTCATTTTTGTTGTCCGCCATTGCTGTCCTCTTGATATTTGCATTGTACTCGCAAAAATTTGAAAAGCAGCAAGTCTCTACTGTGGGAACTTTCATATTGATTATACTTGCTGCCTCAGTGTCTATCGTTGTGAAGTTTGCCCTGTCGAAACTGCTGGGTGTCAATAATGACGCACATATTTGGAATATTTTGTTGTCCAAACTAACGACGTACAAAGATTTTCATACAATGCTGTACACGTGCGCAGTAGAGTTTGACTTCTTGGACTTGAACACACTTTCTTCATTAACACGTACACTGTTGATTCCAAGCAGCATAGTTGCTTCTCTGTTGTGGGTTTATGCAGCAATTTTCAAGCAGCATCAGAAGTACCAAAACGCTGCAGCACTGTACAACATTTTGCAGGCAGCTGCTTTCTGTGTCATGGCCGCTTTTATAATGCGGTTAAAGCTTTTTATGACACCACACCTGTCTCTCATAGTCTCTCTACTTTCCTCGAGGCACTTGCTAGGTTTTATCAAATCAACGCATGTCCACATGTCCTTAATCGTAGCACTCCTTGCAGCCATGACGTTCCAAGGCATTCAAAATATCCGTGCCCAAAGATCAATCATTGGGGAGTATAGCAACCCGGATCTCGAAGAACTGTTGCTGTGGGTGAACCACAGCACACCAGAAACGGCAGCATTCGGAGGCCCTATGCCTACCATGGCGAATTTGCTGCTGTCGACTAGAAGGCCCATCGTCAACCACCCTCATTACGAGGACTCAAACTTACGGGAGCGAACAAAAAAAGTTTACACAGTGTATAGCAGGACAACATTGTCTGAGCTATATGCAGTTCTGAGCTCGCTCAGCGTGCGGTACCTTGTCGTAGGAACACAGTGGTGCCGCGGGCGGTCTAGACCTGGCTGTGGCCTCACTGAAATCTGGGATGCCCTAGATAAAGAAAGGAAGAGCAACAAACCAGCTTGCATCATTCTCCAGGATCAGGATCCAGATCCTTTCCAGAGGGTGTTTAGCAATGATGATTACACAGTAGTAAAGCTTTAGATACCATCTTGGGTGGAAAAGTAATTAGCGTAGGGTCAACAATAGAGGCTGTACTGTCTTCTTTTGTGCATTCTCTGATCTGGATTGCTCATGTGATAAGTGTATGGGACCACTGTCTGTGGTTTATTGAGAATGCACTCAGCTTGACTAAACCACTATACAAAGATGAAAAAGAATATGTAATCGGACATGCAGTCAAGTCATGAGCCAGACATCTGTATTGTGTGTTTTGATGTAATGTGTGCCTGAAATGTTGATAGTGTTGTATCACTTGCAACTGGTGTGTCCAGGAGTGAACCAAACATGTTAGAAGAGTGTCTGTCATACATATATATCTGTGTTCTGGAGACTTATATGTACCAACATTCATCTGATATGCTTACTATGTCTTTGTCTCTGTGCAAGTTTCTTTGGGAAAGTGACTGCTGTATCATGACAGTATACATAGCGTCATACCTAATGTGATGTGCCGATGATGGTTGCTGTGGTTTCTATACAAGTGAAAAAATTCAGTTTAAATGTTCCAGTTCAAGCCAGTCAAATATACAAATGCTGTTTAAACTTCTTCAGACATTAGGTGCGTAACACTATTTGGAATACCAATCAACATTTTTATTGTAAAATTTCAGTTATAAAACTGTTTGGTAGACAGCAGGTGTGATACACTTACTTCCTGTCCCCATGTGACACACTCGACTTGTTGCTGTTTGTACCGAAACCAAACTGGACGGTTACAAGAACTGAAGGCTAATCCGACTCAAGCAGACTCCCCTCCTTATACGGACAAACACAAGGAACACCTTGGTGACACGCCAAGCACGAAACATGGAAAACAAACGCGGCCAAGCATGACTCAATTCAAAGGGACTCACAACTGAGGATACAAATGAAATTAATGAACGGTATGTACTGGTTTTCTATACAGGTACACTGTCCTCACTCTGTACAATGAGTGTGGTTCAGCCACAGTCTCAGACTCAATATTACAAAATTTTGACCAACTGTAGCAATGAGATAGTGCCAGTTGTATTACTCTTATCTTGTTCGCTTTTATTTCTGATCAGACAGCAGAGAGTTTGTTTAAATAGAGCAACACGCAGTAGCCTGCTGTGCTAGACATGTCAAAAAGTACCCGCTTTAACTGAAGCACCAAGCATGACATAAAATGGTGCACAGATGAAACACAATGACAAATAAAAAGTGAAAACAACTAACAACGATGTACCTGCACAGACCTACTCAGCAATGAGTTACCAGCTGAGCAACAGAAACAGTTCTTGAATAAAAGCGTACTTAGATCGGTCGCGGGTCAAAGTGTCTGTGCCCTGACTGCCTTGGCTGGGAGTCTTTACCATAAAAAAGTTTCGTGTACACTATCATAGGAAATGTGCTCTTTAGATCACACTGTACGAATGGAGTAGTTCACTGTGTATGTACACGAAAGCACTGAGTGCGTGTCACTACATTTAAAAAACGTGGAGTTAAGAAATATTCAGATTTTTGTTTTCACTCCAGGGGCTCTTGAATGAAATGCGGTCAATGGAAATGTTTTTTTGCGTGCACCTGTGAAGAACAGTGGTTAAGCTCATACTGTAACCTTTCAACATCCCGCTTCAACTTATTTTTCCTCTGGAGGAAAGAAGCAGCACTGTCGTAAAATGGCGGATTACACATACCCAACCCTGAAAAGACACCTATTAGGATTTGCACATTTGTGGTAAGGTCTTCGACTAGTTTGCGAAAGGATTGTTGTAAAGCAAAAATGGGACTGCATTGCAGGTGGATAGGTCAGGCATACCTCCACACACTATAAAATGAAAACACTGCACTGGCAGGAACACAGGATTGCTTTCATTACGAGATCCACACAACAAGAGCAACAGCACTGAAAATATCTTTGGCACATTGAGAGCTCAAAGCAGCTGTGTTAAAAGTGAACATACAGATGTGACGCTTGCACTGCCTCTTGTATTGTTACCAGCACCTCGTGAAACCCAGTCACGACTCCGGACACCAAAAGTACACACACTGTTATGCCAACGACTTAGGTAACTAGAAACAAAGCTAACGAACGCACTGAGCTAGCACTCACACTGGAGTAAGACATCTTGCATGTTACCAAACTACCTACATTTCCTTCCAAACTCGTGACTTTGAGTAGGATGCAGACTGGGGACCAGAATTACGATCTGCAACGCACTTATTACTCTACCAAAAAAAAAAAATTTTTTTTTTTTTCCTCACTGTCTAGTTGTGGAATCTAGAAATGGCACTACCTCTTCCAGGTAAGGTGTGAAAAAAGTATCCAGCAGTTTGGATGACAATAAACAAGTAGTGGTTCTGAAGAAAACTATCCTACACTGTTATTTACAGTGCTGCATACTGGAGTGTATAAAAGTCAATGTTTAGACATGAAATCTCACCTAGACAGCCAACATTTACATAACATACATGTGTATATATATTTATATATATTTATATATCCATGTGCATACTGGGGAGAGCCGCAATAATGTGACGCGCCACATGTATCAAGTACTGTGAGATCATGCAAGCCATCGTGAGGCACATAGCAGCAGCTCTATGTGCGTTGTCACACAACACATATTCCAGTAATATTTTTTTTCCAGTGAGGGAGGGCAAGATGCTCAGTGAGCACTGGTTTTCAAAACACCCTAAATATAACCTCGGTGCTCAGACATAGCGACAACTTTTCACTGTGCGTACAATCACTCACAGTGGCGTGCACATAGACCTATGACATCGGATAAACCAATGAAGTGTGAAACGAAACACTAACACAAACGGAACATGGTCACCACGCATACAAGAGCACTACATGGGGGCACCATGCCCTCAGCAACTGTGCCAAACAGGCAAGACGCCACTATCTTCACAAAAACTCCACCAGTTAAAAGCAAATTACTACGTCTTGTGCTACGCAGAATATAAAAATATGTCAAACGGCTGCCGTCAACTCAAGTGGAACTTTTTTTTTCTTCCCTTTAAAGTCCAGTCACGCGTACTTAAAAACTTCCATTCTCACGTGAATGATGATGTGATTTATAATGAGCAACACGAAGACGAGGTGACGTGGTCAGGCCCCTGCGGGATCAAGTGTACATTGCAGGCGGCCTTACGTGTTCCAACTACGGTTGTGAACAGGTGACCCAAAAAAGAATATGATGCGACGAGTGACAGACCACACAGATGGTCACGAGTGAACGATGCGTATGACGTTATGTACATGGCTTTGGTCCAAAAATGGGGTGAGTCCTATCTTTACAGCGGCCCGTCTGCTGTGCAGACCTAGAGTAGGCAGGATGAGATAGTACAGGGGCGGCTTCTATGCGGACCTAGACTTGGAAAGGTTAGCTAACCACTCTTCTCGGTGTGATATATATATATAAAAAAAAGAGGGAAGAAGGAAGGTGCAAAACACCATCAAAAAACACTGTAAATGAGGGTGAGAAATAGCATAGAGAATACATCTTTTGTAAAAAAAAAAAAATGCCTGTGGGAGGAACAGATCGTGTTGCAGACACTGCGTCGTCTGTTAAAACTTGCGGGTATTTCTGACCAAAGAATAATGTGTGTAAATAAGATGTTGATATGAAATGAGAAGAAAAAAAAAAGAAGGGAAAGAAAACTACAGGAACATTTTAACAAAGCACACGTCCGGGAAAACTATATCGCACTTTCATAGAGAGGTTCTGATTAGTTATCACAGTACAACACACAGTTTTACCCTGAAACCCCAAGATGCATCCTGTTGCGTTTCCCCCTCTTGTGAGTGAAACGTGCCAATCTCATTTCAGCCAAAAAAAGAAAGAAAAACAAAAAAACATAGTGGATGCAGCATCCTTGTAAGCATTTCCATTCGTGCCCACTGCACGTGCACAAGACAGACATAAAATGTTTACAATCCTACAAGCTACTTAAATATAACCACGCACGGGCATACACACGTGTACGAGTTGGAGAAAATAAAAGTGAGAGAAAAAGTTAAACAGCAGCAATAAAACTTGCTCAAAGGAACAGAGGATGCCTCTTAGTCACCTCGTCAAACTGAACTGGCGGTACGATGGCATCGTGCGTGCTTCGACTGCACGAGGGCTACGTATTGCAGTGACGGAGGATAGTGTGCAGCAATACAAATCAACGGGGCAGCACAGAACTGCAGGCAAAACGCCGCAGAACTTTGTGGGTGCAAACGTGTCCTTCTCGTGGATGCTCGTCTCTCCCAAATGTCTCTACACTGCCGATGGATGACCTCGAGGCGAGCCAAACAACCCGGGCACAAGGGGGCAAACAAAGTGCACTCGCCCTCTTCCTAATGCCTTCTGAAGCCTAGTGATCGGCGACCGAAGCTCCACCTATGTCACTCCCATTGATGTGGCGAAGGTGGGAGCTCTGAAGGGTGAGCCACTGTAGAGCTGAAACAAAAGTGTTTTCTTCTTATGGCACGTTGCTGGGACCGTCAACATATGGTCACGGACCCATCACCAGTCAGTGGGAACAGCAAAGGTGACAAAGTTATCGACCCAAAATAGGACAGGACAGGGCACCGCACCTCTAAACGGTCATCACGGGTACTTGTTGCCCCTTCGCCAGAAACCGCAGCCCTTATTTCGGCGTCTTCCTATACGGTGTTGAAAAAAGTGGCTAAGAGCAAATGCAAGCCTTCCAGGTACTATCTTTTCATCCTTTTTTTCTTTTTCATGATAAAAGAAGAGAGCATAGCTTAGGTATCGCTATTCACGGCTTCGTTTACCATAAAGATGCGCACTGCTCGGTTGACAATTTATAACTGGGGCCTGAGGTTTACAGGTGTCATTTGAATTTGTACCCTTAACACATATTAGGTGATTCATGGCAAAAACAAGCAAACTTCCTATTATTGGACGAATGTTTTCACCTTCATGCAAGTCTGAAAAGCTGAGGAATGTGCAGAAACAATCTTGTTGCTGCTACTCGCTACATTTGACCATAAACCATGCTGTGCAAGAGACTTGCAGACATTAACTGACCATACACAGCACTGTGAGTGGAGACAAATCTAAAGGTTATTTGAAGCTGGGCTTGTGAATAAGAACGAAGCTCGGTGAGGTAAACTTACATAGGTACGCATAAGTTTCCATTAATTTTGCATACAAAAATTCAGCAGGTTTCAAAGAAAGAACTTAATACTTGTAACATGCTGTACATAATGAAGCAACAAGTAGCCTTTTCACTTCCTCCTAATTGTGTACATATGCATACAGGAAGCCAAACAAAAGCTGGATTAATCCTTATGCTTTTTAAGTTTTCCGCAGTCCTCTCAAGATTTCCTTCCTGATGCAAACCAAATCTGGGCTTATCTCACCAACTTTCAACCTCACACTGCTGCAAAAGAAGTGCCTTAAGAAAACCTCAGACCCCACTTGTATCGTCCTACAATGCCAAGTACCGTTACAGGCTTTCTCGAACACTGAGCAACAAATTCAAACAAAAACTAAGAAGAGGAAAGATCACCCCTCAGCGACTCATCAAGAACTTCTTTTGATGGCACTGGAGGTATTAATACCTGTGGCTTGCCATCTCAAATAAGCTAACTAAGAGGGCTTCTGTCAGATAACACAAGTAAACCTCAACCCAATGAAACCCGATCTTACAAATTCCTCGATTTAACAAAATTTTGAGAAATTTTCATTTCCCATCAGAATACATACATTTACAGATCCAAAAGGACTTTGATGCCACTCCTGATCTAACAAAGGATTCGCAGAGTACAAGAATGCAAAAAAAGGCTCAATTCCAGAGCATTTTGACAAAACTGAAATGTTTATTGAAAGATTACCAACAACGTCGTCGTAACGTAACCACACACACCTTTCTCAAGAATTCACGGCACCGCAGACCTATCGAGTCTTTAACATTCGGAGCTTTACCATCGTTACACCAGCTGGTGTCAACTTTCCAACGCTCCATCGCATCCTGGCTTTGTACTTGTATTATATCGTCGGTTTACTGTGCAATGTGTAGTTTCATCAGCGTGTGTGGTACAGATGGTTTGCAGATTCTGTAGTGCGCATTTTTGTGTTAGTGTTATTTGCAACTATGGATAACAATAACAATAATTGGTGGTTCACAACTGTGATCATGAGCGACGCCACTATGGATGTGACTATGGAGCCCCAAAGTTTCATGTACTAGTAGGCAGGCCACAGATGCACCTGTCCTATCGCTTATGCCAAGATGTGGATGCTGTAGGCCCTCTGACGCGTTACGTGGTGCCAGTGAGGATGCTGAATACGCATTAAATGCACTCGTGGACTTCGAGAAAGGTGCAAACCCCTTTTTTACTGAATGCCACCCAGGCAAGGATTACAGAGTTTTTCTCGAAGTTGTGAGTAAATACATCCTTTGATTTTACGAAATTCCCGGTCTAATGAAAAAATTCGAGACTGCCCTCGACTTTGCTAGATCGAGGCTGAACTGCACTACTTTATTTTGATGCCCTCTGTCTTAGATTGGGAGAGAGCATTCCGATTCAACCAGAAAATGTCAGACCATCATTATAGCGCAGTCAGTCAGAAATGGGTTAATATCCATGTATGCAAGAGTGTCGCACACGCTGTAGCTATCTGTCGTTATGGGAAGTACAACAGCATGGACAGGGCAACAGGGGGAGGCATCAACTTTTAAACTAAAACATATTTTCACTACAGTATAGTGATGTCATATCATGAGACTTAAGGCTTCAATTGAAAATGCCATGGTAATCATTAGGATCTGCCTAAGGGAGAAAACCCAAAGAAGACCAGATGACTACCGCAGCACATTCTTGACAACGCCTTACACATGATAACATGTATGAGGTGGTCTCTGCCCTGTCTCTGAACAGGGCAAGGACATCCTCTAGAGGAAACTTACCTAGCGAAACTCTTGAATGCCGTTGACAAGGGGTTGATGCAAAGAGGAACGCGATTGGAAATAGCACACCTTTCTAGAATAAACTTGTGTAGTTTTTCTGGAAGCACAAGAAATGCAATGAAGACTGATAAAGCGTTCACTAGATAATGAAGACTCAATAATCGTTCAACAAGAAATCAATGACAAAGCAACCATTAATTAACCATTAATCATTAACCATAATGACAGACATAATTTGTAATAATAAATAATTTGTGCCAATGTCCGATTCCTCCTCTTACAAGCACTAGAATGATCGCATTAAGCATACCCATTTAGAAGGAATAGCATCATCTACAGTATCAATATAAGCAACAACATCAATTAGTACACAAGCATTAGTGATACTAATCATATGCAAAAAAAAAAACCTGAACAGCCTATGTAACAAGACAGGCTTACCTTTGACCTGTTGGACTGATACAAGGTCAGACTCGAACGAGTCGTCAAACGAATGCACTGTGATGGGCTCGAAGTCTGCAATGTAATGCCTCCCCGCAGGTGTACTCTGGCAGCACCGACACATGCAAGAATGGTAACGAAGTCGTCCTTCCTCCAAATAGGGATGGGTTAAGGCATCCGCACAAGAGATGCGCTTGTCCTAAAAATGCAGTAGGTTTTCTTAATACCATCCTTCTTTACTGAAGAGGAATTCACTTCATTTCAAAAGTCACTGCGACAAGAACTACAAAGAACACGTGTTGATTTTTTTAATGGGCCCGAGACAACTCGCGGATCAACTGATTGATTTTCATTCGCAGTACAAGCCCTGAAGGCAATAAATCACATCGCTCTCACTACCAGACATGTCGCTGCTGTTTTCTAACTCAGCAGAAAAAATATTTTCTCCCTCGCCGAATGGTTACCCCTCAGGAATAGCCATTTTCTACCAGAATTGCATAACAAATATTCGCCGAAAGGAAATGGCATATACTCGCTACGCTCCTGCTATGGATTTTAGGCTATTGGTAGCTAGAATGCATGAATCACCTTTGCAATCCAGTGGACCATACTGCGTAAGTAGCCTTGTTCATCATAAAAAGCCCATGGCTTTAATTATTGTACACAAACAGCAGTTCATCAAGACTATTTCACAAATTACAATGAGCTAAAATAGCGTGATAACAATTACTACGATACTACGTTATGCCATTAGGGGGACAAGCGACATCACTGTCTCTCGTCTCCGGTAGAGCGAGGAGGGTGAGAAAGAGCCGCAACACGCGTTACGGTGCGCTCAAGTTAAAAAGAAACTAGACGTCCAATCATCGCGAAGCTTTGCAGGAATGTTTCATTATCTTCCACCCTTCAATATTCAAGCAAAAAATATTCAAGAAAAATTTGCCGTATCGGGTCCCTTAAGCTACCGAACCAGCCGAGCACATAGGTTGAGAGTTGCAACCCCAGTGCCGTCCACAGTCGACAGAAACATTCTAATACCTAAAAACTAGCAATGAGCACTCTTGTGTGTATTACATAAAAAGATAGGTTGGAAGCCAGCATTGGGTCGAAGAGTGTACGTGAAGCGCTGAACCTTCATTTGTTACTCACAGGGTTAAAGACAAGCATCTGGCAGAGAAGGTGGACAGCTTCGTGGGTAGCCTGAGGAGAAAGGGTATAGAGAGCTGCTAGAGACGGTGGCTTGGCAGGCCTCCTTAACATGTGGGCACGTGCACCGTCGCATGCGTGCCGCATGTCCTCTAACGATGGTGTCCCCAGCAGGTCTGTGATCAGCTCCAACTGCGGACCAGAGAGAGCAACGTACGTTGAAAACGTTGCATCATAAATGCATCCAATGTCTCCATAAAACTTGCTTCAACATTACACTAGCTAGCTGATTAAAGCAAGATTTCTATCGTGTCTGCGTAAAAAGAAAAATTTTTTTGGAATAGCAGGCTCCATCTGAAAACAATTAGCTGTGATTAATTAACCGCTGGTACCACTTGTCAGCAGGGATTGCCATATTTGGCTACCGGCTACTTTGCCCTAATTGTGAATCTGGAAACCTTGCTTGGAGGTCCTTGGCAAGAACCATGCATATCTTATGTGGCCTCCCCGTGACCTCCAACACGACCTACGAAACGAGGGTAACAACTTGTTCTGCATGTGGGTAGCAGATTGCATTTTCTGCACTCTACGCTTGTGTCGCAGCTGCTCTTCCGCAACTGGAACACTATGCGGTGGGCACATATTGTCCGTTACTGCCAAGATCAGAACATGTCCAACCATGAGTGAGACTTCTGCAGGTTTATGCCAAGCAACATATTGCTCTGGCTCACACGCTAAGAGCAGGTCAAGTTACGCTCAAAAGAAGAAAGAACTCTCAAGTGAAACGACAAAATGCCCACCTGTTGAATGGGTGTCTGTGCTTGGAACAGGATGCGCCGTCCTAATAGCTCTGCAAATATGCAGCCTACTGACCAGATGTCCACAGCTGGCCCGTAATGCTTGGCCCCCATAAGCAGTTCCGGAGCACGGTAATACTGGGTTACAACTTCTTGCGTCATGGCTCGCTGCTCGTCGTCCTCTTCCATGCGAGCCAACCCAAAGTCACAGATCTGTAAAAATGCCAAGTACATGCTTCACATTAGGACCCACAGGCTGTGAGGCTACCAAATGGGTCCTTACATTCACTTCAGACTTGTCTGAAATGAGTGCCTTAATATTCCACAATCTCTTTTCACTAATAACAATGTTTAACGCACAAGTTTTGTGCTGTTCTACTCAACTAAGCGAGTAGGCAAATTAGCACAGCACACAGCAGAGATGCTGTCTTGTCTGATTGTTTGCCCATATTCAGGCTAAGTTACAATAAAGTCCACCAGCTCACTATCTCCACAATTTTACATGACACCTTTTATTGGGAATAAAAAGTCCCACAAATGTCAGTTCACAGGCAACCAAGAAAGCCAAATTCAGTGCAATATGTAACAGGCAGAGCAATGAAGAGAACCCTTACCTTTAAAACGCAGTTACTATTGACCAACAAATTTCCAGGCTTAATGTCCCGGTGGAGGATTTTTGACGAATGAAGATACTTCAACCCTGTAAAGCACCAGGGTTGCTCAATCAGAAAGTGCTGAAGCCGCACAATGAACATAGTTTGGATATCACAAACAACATTTTGACCTCCATTCTTAAATGGCAAGCAGTATGAGACATGAAGTTGCAATGCAAATGTAAGACTACATTCTCTGCAAGGACCAAAGGACAGTGCGGAGGTCAAGAAGACACTCTCACCTCTCAAAATTTGATAGAGAAAGACTTTTACATGGTCCGACGTGAGTGGCTGCGGTGAGACTATGATTTTGTGCAGATCACTTTGCATCAGTTCCGTCGTCACATATCTTGGAACAAGTACGGTAAAGGATGAAGCTCATCTTGATGTACGCACACAAACATTACAAGTGGAGCACTGCAATGAGATGGGCCACGTGCACATGATACCTCCCTTTTAAAGAGGATACATTTCTTGAAAGAAGTCTAAGTGAGGAGGCTGTAGGATATCCAGCGCTGACAAGACCTGCAACGAATAAAAACAACAGAATAAAATAATG
>JARGYV010092312.1:0-10044 GCA_029532675.1 Ornithodoros moubata
GTAATGAACTAGGTTAATGCTAACGGGTCTGATGTAACCTAAACTCACGGCATAGAATTTACACATTTTTATTTATTCTGGCTGCCGTGTACCAATGCGGCCTTGCAGAGAGACGACCATGGCACCGAACTGTCCGTGCACCGTAATGTCCGTGCACCGAAACGTCCGCGCACCGAAATGTCCTTTGCACCGAGACGTCCGTGCACCGAAATGTCCGTGCACCGAAATGTCCGTGCACCGAAATGTCCGGCACCGAAATGTCCAGCACCGAAATGTCCGACCGTGTGGAGTCGTACCAATGATCATGGATATGTCCCTTTTTGACTAGGCGCGAGACGCTGAAGCGATATGTACATACAGTATACAGTTCATCTACGTGGTGTCGGGTAACCATTTCAAGACGCCTGACATGACAGCCCTCAAGAAGATGACTCAGCATGAAATCACTGTTTATTTCATCCTCACGCATGAAAACATAACGGGTTGTCTTAAAAACATCAGTGTGTACACATCAAACAACAGTCAGAGACATAACAGCAGAAAACCGTGTCATGCAAGCCAATATTCATTATACAAAACCCACTCAAAAGAGTCACAGGAAGCTAGCAATATATGACCGCGCAGTTATGCGCGACATCTAAAATAGTGTCACATCCTTGCAAATACTCTGGGCAGGCTGCACCTGAAAGCTGATGGTGATCACAGCAAATGTCAATCAATTATTTCTAGGTGCATCTGCTTTTGAAAAAACGAGATCAGTTCGCGCAGCACTAGCCGTTTTACGGTAGCGTCATTTGAGAGGAGCATGGCCAACATCACTACGTCAGTTATATCGAGGTCTCGCAAGATAGTGACCATTGAAAACTGCAGTTTGTCCTGTTCTCTTTTCGACATTTTCCTGATGACAGCTGCTAATGAGACAAACTTTCCTCTTGCAATATAGGCAGCACAGCAACCTCCTACAGCACCACCTGCAAATTTCCAGATATCCACCTTTACTATATTACACAGAAAAGAACAAAAAAAAAAAAAAAACGGCCTGTGGGAAAGTCAAAATCGGAATGGACATACCACTGCTTGTGAATGATAAGCTTCAAGTGCACGCTGCGTGGGGACCGTAATATATGGAGTTACTAGCCCCTTATCTATTCGGGCAGCTCCTGGTAATACTGATGTGGTTCTTTTCGCAGCAAGTATTGCAAAATTCTATTTGAACCTGCCTGTTTGTAAGCAACGGAGTCAGCGACAACAACAGTGCAGTTGATCCTAGATTGGTTACCTCTTGGTGTCCCTCAACAATCACCTCCCTTTACCCTTCTTTCTGACTCTCTATTACATCACCCATTTCTTTAAAATGGCAGTCGCCTTCAGAAACGTGCCGTAATCATGCAAACACTACAGAGACGCTATACAGAGTGTATTGTTACTTTTTCGTGGATCAAAAATTAAGTCGAATTTCCGTTTTAGGCGATCGCATAAATGTCAGAAAATGAATTTTTATTCTGAATATACACAGCAGCGCGAAAATCGCGAAAACATTATTTCATGCTTCACCTTGCATTTCGGCGCCCCTCGCCTCCGCTGTGGTCACCTCATTGGCTGAGGTTCGTCAGCTGCGTGCTGGCATTAGCTCGTTTCAGGATAACGTTTGCTCTGATTACCAGAGAGGAAGTCTCGGCACACACTCAACTCCCATTATCTGCCACTTTGTGTAATCGGGAGAGTTGCACAGAGGCGTGGAATTTTAGGGGTGTTGTAAGCGGCTAATGAAGAATAAAATACTTCGAATGCTTTGGTTCCAAATTGGACGAAGGCAACTGTCACTTTAAAGCAAAACTAACTTCGCAACGACTGACTTCTGCTTACAGAAGAAACCGAACCTGCCCCCTGCACAATGTCGATGTTATAACAGTTTGGCAGATGCTCCCCCCATCACCACCACACCCAGAGACACCCAGAGACATAGCGATATGGGCTAAAGTGTTCTCTGTGGTGTTTGTCAAAGTCACGTCATTGAGTGGGAGGCAGAAATTGCTGACCAATACGAACGCGTCATATAGTACAGCAAATATGGATATATTTTCATCTGATTAATATACTTCTTGGATGAGATAGCATAAACGCAGGAAAGCTGGCGTTGTGGGTTCATAACGAGGTACGCCTGAGCTTTGGGTCATATAGAAAAAAAAAGAATAAAAAATCTCTTGGCGTCGTCTCCTGTTTGGAATTCGTTCTCCCCAACCCTTCACAGGCTCTTGTGTATGAGTATTTTCTAGCTTGTGATTTGTTATTTTCCTTGGCCCGTTTCAATAGCAAATAAGCTGAAAAGGAGGAAAACACCGTTCCCCACATCTCCCGGATTGAAAACCTATCCCGCGCTTTCTGACCTTTCACAAGATGGCGACCTCCACCTTCGCTTAGGCTTACCTTCCCCTGTGGTTCGGAAGCGTCCCCCCGTAGAAACGTCGAAGCGGAAAAAATTACTGCTCTTAACATTTTTTTTCCTTTTTCTATGCGACTGTGTATCATATACACACATATATACATATTAACCTGTTTAATATCTCGATGGAAAAATGACGCTACACAGCGCCACCAAGACTTGTTGGTGGTGGTGGTGGTGTATCGTTAACAGGGGGAGGCGTGCGGTCTGCCTGCCAAGACTTGTTATGAAAGAGAACAAGAGAAGATATCTGACTGGTCCCGCGTTTTGTGATCATTCCGCGAAGATTTCTCCTTGTTACTGTCGCTTGTGGCTAAATGACGCTATGTATGCATTATACGAATCCTACGTTGTAAATTGTGTTTCACTCTTACACGGTAGCGAGCAGGATGTCCAATGCCGTTGCCACTGCATGCCGGACAAAAACTGTGCAGTGCTTGTGCTTACCTATTGCAAGCCCAGCAGGACCCATCAAGACACCGCCGACAAGAGCACTAACTCCAGCAACAACACCTCCTTTCGCGCTTTCTTTCACGGTGACTCGTACATTTTCTTTCTCGGATAAGTCGCACAGCACATTCATAAGTTCACGAGTGTCTATAGGCATTATGCCTTCGGAGAATGCAACGGAAAATACGTTTGCCCGCAACGTGTACTTGGCGCGGTATCAATTGGCACTAGTAATAGCACGGCACGCTGTAGGCGGAGTGGTGGACCCCCACAGTTGCGATTGCCCTGCGCAAGAGAGTGAAGTACTTCCTTCTTTTATTGCTCTCTTTTTGTTCTCGCTTTTCTGCGTCATGGCGCGTTTACGCATCGCGTAGACCATGGGTCTGAGCGCGGGATACAGCTAGACTGTCTGAAACGCAGTTGTTTATAATTATAAGCCGCATTCCTGCGTTGCACGAGAGAGCACGTCGGCAAAGTGAGAAAATGGAACAAAGATCACCAGAGAACATGACAACTTCCCGAACCCTTTCCCTGTGCGCGGGAAATTTCGATTTATGACGATGCCACGCTGAGAACGCCTCCTTCATTGTTATTGCTATGGTGAAGATTACCGCCTCCACTGTTTTTCTTTGAAAGTAATAAAGAGAAGGACTGGCATATACTGGAATTTTCTTGTTTGGTACCTGTACATGTCGTGACTGCTTCTGCTGGGAAGCAACTGAAACAAAGACTGACACATAAAGTTCATCCCTGCATTTCTTTCTTTGTTCCATGGAGGATGGATCAGCACACGGGGTGTGGCCACAAGTTGATTGCAGTTAACCGTAATAATAAAATTCGCATTGGCGAACGTCTGTTTTGGCCATAATTCACTCGCGAAGGGTCATTATTCACTTCTGTTTCGCATACGGCATGATTCCTATAGTTCATATCGTAGTATGAGCATAGGAGGAATGATGAGGAAAGCATCTGAGACGCGGTTATATGGGAACACAAGTGATGGGGATGTTGTGAAATCAGCGCAAGACAATGAGGAACACCAACCGTATAATATTAGTGCCAAAATAAGACGGAATGTTGTTCATAGTTATAGCCTGGTTTCAGCGAAATAAATATGACTTCACCACGTCTAGCGCGGTGCCTCGATTCCCTTACCAGTGTCATTTTGCAGCCATGACGTCACGGTTTATACTACCTAAAGCGCTGCGAAAATCAACAACTCGGGAGGTAACAACTTCCCTTCAAGATTCTGTACAGTAATTTCCTTTTGTTCTGATAGAGATGTTTCTGTTATCTATCTCTCCGGAAACCAAACTGTCGTTATCAGTTGCGTAATATAATTATTGAAGAACTTCGAGGACAGAGTCCAGTTTTTTGCGCATGTCTTCAAACGCCTCACTCATGACGCTCGAGCTCTTGTTTTACGGGGGTTCTTCGCGTATATCATGTTCAAAACTTTCTTTGACATCCTTGAACGAACTTCTTAATTCGCCTTTTTAGCTCCTCTGGGGGCCTCAGGTAATCTTTTTTTTTTTTTTCCGCCCTTTGGCTTTACCTTCTTTATCCGCATCGGAATGTAACATAATAATTGCTTGCACCGTACAAAGGCTTTTTCTACTCTGCAGGTTACCCTGAATGAACCACTGAGACCTGGATGAATTGCCTATGGAAAACTGTGTAGAGGTGGAACATGGCGGGGGGAAAAAAAAAATTTAGTGATTAATAATGTTTGGTTTATGAACAAGCTCGGCTGATTTCGCGCTCAGCCATTTCCTCATCGGTGCTTTGGAACATTTTCTTTATTTCTGTGCGGTGCTCCTTACTGACGCTCGACTAGTGTCATTGCTACGAAGTCGTAGGATCAAATCCCATAGCCAGCTCTACCGTAAGGACTTTTACCGAGTTTTCCCCTTACAATTAATGATGCGTGTCTGGTATGAATCCTGCGTTAGTAGGCAAGCAGCACCGATCATTATGTTTTTGATGGAACCCAAAACAACCACCACCAAGCTGCTGCCACAGGAAAATTGATTTGGCTGCCCAATTAATAATATCGGCAGGTCCCCTTCCATGGTGCGAGTCCTTTGGCAGCTTGCGAGATTCTTCCAGTTTGTCATGTGGCATTTTGTTTTAACTGCCGATGCAGAACAAACGTGGTTCGTGGATCAATGCAAAATATTAAATAACCTATTTCGACTTTCTAGGGCTCGGGGGCGCTATCCCGCTACCACCCGTTAGAATAAGTTAAAGCCAGGGACCGTTCGGGCATCGATGGCGACGAACTAAGTAAAAACAATACCGTTCCATGCGATGTGAAATGTAGGGCACAATAGTCAGCAAAATGCTTGCTTTGATTACGTTTTACTTTTATTACTTATATTATATCATAATTCTGAACTTTTGTGCTTGAATTTAATCTAGTGTGACAAAATATGACTAAGAAGATACGTCTTGAACAAAGCGTATGAATACATATTATCGCCGTTTCGGGGGGAAAGTGATGTATTTCGTAGGAGCTGTATAGTGTGGTCTCACGTGGGTATTTTGCATCGACATTGTATCAGGAACCCTGCTTGAAACGACTACGTATGTGTTTCTAACTTTGAATCTTTCTAAGTACTGATTAGTTTTATACTCTTTTCACTAGGAAAGAAATCAGAACGACGACAATGGCAAGCGGTGTTGAAAACGGTACAACCGCACCGCAAGAACTCGAAACAAAAATAGTGAAGCAGCTGGAGGTATGCTTTTAGACTTGTCCTGTAGAATTAATGTCCTAGAAACCTGTTCGCAAAATATGCTTATGTGCACAAAACGGCGTTGTGATTACCAGCGCCTCTAAGTCACCGGTGTGAAGACCCGTGTGTGTGAACGCACCGGCGTCGGCGTGTTTCATGACATCGTGGGGACATACTGTACATAACTCCAGTACATGCACGAGCGTAGTAGCTTTAGTTTCCAGCCAGAGCAAGGTAGTTCTTTATGGCCCGTGTAAAAATCTTCGCTCAAAGATGTGACCGACTGTCAGGGAAGTAAAGCAACAGCGATGGGAGATGCGTCTCACTACCACGTGTGCCAAATTTGAATTTCCATCGTTCGTGGTTGCGGATTTACACGTTTGCGAACGCATAAAATGTTCTCCGAAAATATTCTATTAGCTCCGAAGAAGAGAAATAAGAGAACGGTTTCATATGCATTAGCCCTTTTTCTGTTGCTCGCCGCTCAAGCTCTGTGATCATGAAGTTTATCCACTACCTGGCTTGCATACATGTGGATTTATCAAAGTATGATGCTCGTAGTATCAGTGCGACATGCAGAGGCCACGATACCGTTTATGATGTCCAGGCATATCTAGACATTGAACCTACACATGTATTTACCTGAAAATTTGTTTCACCAACTTTAAGATGTCAAATAGGATAACTTAGACCCAGCAACAAAAGAGGAAAACTAGCAAAGAAATACTGCTCATTATGAGTCATTGCAAACTTTTGCGTACTTGTGCTCTGTTATTATTGAAACAGGTGTATTTTATGGTCACAAAGTTGTGTTTGAGGCAGGGCTGTACAACTTTTATCTGCATGCTTTCCCAAATTGATACTTTACATCAAAGCTGCATATATGATTTCCGTTGTAGAACTGTAGTGGTTTAATGTTTCCTGCATCTCGCATGTTTGCAGTATTACTTCGGGGACTACAATCTGCCGAAGGATAAGTTCATGAGGGAAGCCATCAAGTTGGATGATGGCTGTATCCTTTCCACATGGTGGTTTATTTGTTCATTGCAATGTGCAAGAAAGCAGTACATGACTCAGAATGTTGAATACCTCAGATCATACTGTGATAAAGCAAAAAAGACATTTTCCAAGGGCCGAGGTATGGTAGCTATCCTGCTTGTTGCCTGTCTGACTACATATTATCAAGGAAGGACTAAGTCACACAACGTAATTTAGTTATTACCTGGCTCACATGTCAGCAAAGGCATCCCTCCTTTCTATTGCTAGGCCAGCTGTCTATAGGGATTGGTGCCTGTCTGGGACATGAGATTTTGCAGGAAAAAAAAATTCCAAGGTCAATGCCAAACTTTGATCAGACATCTTTTGACCCACTAAAGCTGGTGTACTGTGTTAGTGCATGTGTAGTAACGTTTTTATCTGTCTGGTGCTAGTAGTTTAGTTCACCTGCATACTGTATTGGTTTTGTACAATTTTATTTGTTATATTTTATCTCCTTGACGCTGCACTGAAGGGTTCACAATCGAGAAGCTTCTCACGTTCAATCGTCTCAAGGTATGCTGTTGTGAATTTGTAAACACGTTCATTTTATAAGTGTGCCAGCTGATAAAATAAGTGACTACAAAGTTTGTTGTTTTACATTGGTGGTGGTAATCTGTTTCAGGCTCTCACAACAGAAGCTAGTGTGGTTGTTGAAGCTCTGAAGAAGAGTTCAAGCAAGCTCTTGGAGGTACTGGCTGCTTCGTTCTCAAGTATTTTATTCGAATTGTGCCTTATTGGTGCAACAGTTGTAACTGTCTTATGTCTTGCCGCGGTACTAGGTCAGTGAAGACAATAAGAAGGTGCGCCGCGATCCAGCAAAGCCTCTTCCAGAATGCAACCAAGAGCGTCAGAAGAAATTGGAGGACGTCACAGTATATGTGGTAAGAGTTGTAATTTGCGCATTGTATCTTATGTAGGTAGCAAATGTGACAAGCCAATAATATGTTGAGAATCCTATAGTTTAAGTAATATATGTAATCACAGAGTATAGTTGAAGTAAAAAGCATTGTGCACTGCACGTAAAACTCTAAAAGAGAATGCAGGCTTGATAATTCGAGGTCAGTGATCGCAAGGTTGCAAAATAAATGAGACCCATTATCAAGCATGCTAAGATATGTAATATCGGGGCCTATGAAAAAAAAAAGTGACCTTATTGTTGGATGTACCCTTTATAGATGCATCCGGCACCATCAGTTCCTAATATAGTTGATTTAGACAACCCAACTGCACTGAATGTATTCTTCCAAAGGAGACTCTTGCAGCTTGAGCATTGTAGTACTTGCTCACCCTGTGCAGTGATTGCCATATTTGTTTTGCCATTTATGGTCTGGGGCCAACACTGACTGGATGGTAGATAACTTGAGCCTCTTGTACTCACTCAAGGCCCCCCCTTTATTTTTTTATTTTTTTATTTCTTGCAGAAACGCTTCCCCCTTGACACTAGTATGGATGACCTCTTGGAGTTCTTTGGAAAGTATGGGGAATGCGTCAACGTCTTCATGCGCAAGAATTTTGCATCCAGAGCTTTTAAGGTGGGAACTATTAAGAGCATCACTTTTGCAGGGGGAGTAACACATTCATTTCCTTACTTCAAATGTTCCAGGGCTCTGTGTTCGTCACCTTCTCCACTAAAGAACAAGCTGAAAATTTTATTGCACTGGAAAGTGTCAAATATAATGAGATAGAACTGGAGCGCTGCATGAAGTAAGTGGTTTATAAATTTCTCGTATTTTATAAATGACACATCACAGGGCAGTACGTGTTCTATACTGCTATTTTTCCTTTGGTCTGCGAATAATTTCAGCGGGAGCATTAGCCTTCTGAAATTGAAGCTTTGGAGGTTTATGAATGCGAATACTCTACGTATCGGTTGTAATGGCAATGAAACTATTCACACTTAACACTGTAAAGTCGGTAGTTTGGGGTTCTGCATTGAGCAGCCCCAACCACAGTTCAGTGTTTACATGTCATTGGTGTCATTGTCTGCAACTTCAGGAAGGACCACACTGCTGAGAAGCAAAGGCAAAGACTTGAAAGAGAAGCGTAAGTTTGAATCACTGTGCATAGCCTATTGTATTACTTCCTGTGGCTTCTATTTTTTCTACTAGCGAAAAGGCCAAGAAAAGAGAAAAAGCTGGATCGGCAAAGAAAGAAGCAGAAGAGGAGGCTGACAGTAAACTTAACCCAGAGGTAAGCAGATAATTTTTATTTAATTAATATTTGCTGCATTATTATTTGTGTGTAGGTGTGTTACATCAAAGATTGCATTGCCATTGTGCTGTTTCAGAACATTATTTTGGGGTGCATTCTCAAGTTGGAGGGACTGTCAGGGAATGTGACTTGGCAAGATATTAAGGAGTTCTTTACACGCTATGCAGAAGTTGCTTTTGTAGACCACAATGCAGGGAACACTGAGGTTTGTATGTCGGCATGGTACATTTCCCAGTTTGACTTTGCTCTTGCACAGCTTTATTTTGTGAGCTTATTACTTACAGGCAGCAGTGAGGTTTGCTGACGAAGGCTCTGCTTCTGCTGTCCTGGAGCAGTGTCAAGCTTCCGATAAAAAGATTGACATTAAGGGTTCCACGGTCACAGCGAGTGTACTTGAAGGTTTGTCCGACTGTTCACGGGGGTGAATAATGACTTGAGCAAAATGTGACCTGTTCGTTTGTTGCAGGTGATGAAGAACTTGAGTACTGGAAGAAGAAGGCAGATGCAAAGAAAGAGAAGTTCAGGAGAAGCAAACGTAGGTTTTTAACACTCGTTACATAGTATAGTGTTCACAGTACTAAACTAAAGACACACTGTGCAGAATATGACACTGTGCATGGTATGACATGAAAGATCATGTTTGCTTTGTCTGTTGTTTGTACTCTCGAGACCGCACACCCCTAGTCTCTCACTCAGCTGACTGACATTACTTCCACGCGGTATTCATGCACATGCGGCACTGGCTATAAGTGGGCGTGTTATGTTGGCTCCCGGGTGGCATGGGGAACGAACCCCCACTCTCTCCATGTAATGGGTTTCACTCACTGGAGAGAGCGTTAGCACGAGTACTGTATGCATAACTTTTGTCTTCTATCAAAATACTTTCAGATGTTACAACACAATCAAACTCATTATAGAAAGGAAGTGATAAAGAGTTGAGACACTCGAGAAAATTAAATACAAACCAAGGTTTATTTTAACTCAAGGCATGCACATATTCTGTACAGGACACTGGTGGCAAAGCTTCACATGCAATCGTAATGCTTTATTTTTGTGGTAGTTACGTGTATTAAAGGGACGGTCTCGTACAAAACGACCTGTGTAAGACCTATGCCATTCGAATCGCCATAGTCGAAAATGGCACACTGCGAATTCTTTTCGACA
>JARGYV010092319.1:0-11851 GCA_029532675.1 Ornithodoros moubata
GTTGTTCGTTGTTGTCATGTCCCGTTACGACCGCAGGCGGTGATAAAGAGGATGCGCGTGACTTGCAAATGTCACGGTGTGTCGGGATCCTGCTCGCTGGTCACATGCTGGAAACAGCTGGCTCCCTTCAGGGAAGTTGGTGATCACATCAAGGAGAAGTACGACGGAGCCACGGAGGTCAAGATCAACCGGCGTGGCAAGCTGCAGGTGAGTCGAAGGCATGCCGTCATTCAAAGTGGTCACCTCGCAGCAGGGCATCTTCACTCTCTTCGTCATAACACACACGCAACGAAGGCAGTTCACGCTCTTGTTTCCACAGGTGAGGCAACGTGGTTTCAGGGTGCCAACAGCGGAAGACTTGGTCTACATGCAGGAGTCACCCGACTACTGCATCAACAACGAGACCATTGGATCGTTTGGCACTTCCGGCAGACGATGCAACAAGACGTCGTCTGGAACGGATGGTTGTGGCCTCATGTGCTGTGGCAGGGGCTACAACAGTCACAAGCTGAAGCTAAAGGAGCGGTGCAAGTGCAAGTTCCATTGGTGTTGCTACGTCGAGTGCAAAACATGTGTCAGTGTAGCGGACGTTCAGACGTGCAAATAGACAGCGCCGTGGGCTGCCGGGTACGTCGCACATTGACGATGCCAAAGTCTTGGAAAATGTGGTCAGACATGAGGTACCCACGTATCTCTGTGTTTCCCGTCGACACGTGAGCGTCGTACACGATCTCATAGCGAGAGAAGAACGCAGCGACTACACGTAGAAGTCAACGAGGTTGTCTTCCAGACCCCTCACTAGCCGGAGACTGCAGCAGTATCTGATGCGTCAGAAGGCAATGCATGGACTGCTCGGAACATTCCGTGGAGATGGCTCCAAAGCGGAGATAACCGACTGCAGTGCATCAGCAACGTCCTGGTTCGAAAAGTGTGTGGCAAGGCTAAATCGGTTCAAG
This sequence comes from Ornithodoros moubata, assembly GCA_029532675.1. Lineage (NCBI taxonomy): Eukaryota > Metazoa > Arthropoda > Arachnida > Ixodida > Argasidae > Ornithodoros > Ornithodoros moubata. Next base: position 957 of record JARGYV010092319.1, read on the forward strand.
TTCAAGAAAGAGACATTCTGCGAAATGCAGCGCCTACGTTCTTTAGGACTCCTGCCAAAGCAAACAGCGCTGATGTAAAAACGACAAACTTTTCAGCTTTCATGGAAGAGCAACGCGTGACATGTGAGGTTCGCCGGTCGATGTCGGGTTCCGATCTCGCTGTTCACTCAACGTTCAAGTCTGTCACCCAGAGACGACACTCGGAGTGTCACGAGTCAGTGTCCGCGCCTTTATTGGGAACTCTTAGCACGATCCAGAACTCGTACGAACGCACGTTTTTTTCCCCCCCTTACCGTGACAAATTTCTATGGAAGACATATTTATTTGGAGTGTGTACTAATGTTATGTGTTCCAACACTTGCTCTACAAAACGTAACTTCTGTTTCTGTGTTGTTCCTCGCCGTTATGAATACGAAGAATTAGCTGCTGTGCGCCGGCTATGACGAATGCAGAGGGTTTTCTACAAATGTCGACCTCGCGAGAGGCGCACTTTCGTGTTTCACGCTTGATGCTAATAAATCTGTCTTCATACGTCTCATCTCGTACGTCCCAGGGCGAAAATACATTTACAACTTGTTTATCTCCTCGTACAGATTCATGAAGTTCAAGCTAACAGCACAGACAACAGGTAAGCTTTCAGTGAGACCTCTTGAAAAGAAAGTAGGGTACTGTACCAAAAGGAACATCTAGGCTAAATTAGGTAGATCATATCCGGATGTCCCACATTAGCATGACAGATTCAGCAGTAAATAAAGGTTGTAATAAAGGATGACCCGCAGTACTTCGTGTGAATAGTTACTGCCACCTTCTTTTGGTGAGCTGTGATCTCACCAGTGAGTTCGTCTGGTGAGGGCATTGAGGGAATTGTAAACTGAAGCTCAGTTAATGCCTTCACCACAGAAAGAGTTTCTGCTTCCATCTTTATGCTTATAGGAACATGATTCTGGTCGGGAGCGGATGAATAATCAGGGCTGAATCCCATTTTACTGTGTTCACATATTGGGTGACAAGCCATGAGAGCGTCATTGATCCGCAAATTTTGTGTGGTGGATCTGGAATAAGTGCTTCGATACTGTTGTCTAATGTATCGATTAAGACGCGGTGCAGTGCGGCAGAACATACAGCCAAGATGAACAAGACATGCTGATTATGAACGAAGACGTTATGACAGCTCATTAGTTATTTTCATTCTTTGCCTTCACTTCGCCTCTTCTCCACGATTTAATAACATTACTGATGGGTGCTAATTCTTCTAATGGGTGTGGTGGCATAGCCGTCGTTTTGCAATTAGCTTCATCGCTAAAATTCACACCTAGATTCCAAGACGCAGATATGATTATAGTGCAGGCAGAAACCTGCAAACAAATGACGTACATGACATTCGCTGCTTGGACTCGTGTGTGGTGCCACAAGGAATACTGAATACTCCGTTTGACTCAGTGACCAACTGGCGCGCGCTGCATTTAGCAAAGCATCGAATGGCTCAGCTTGGGGCTTATTTTTGTACTCTTATACCTTTTCTGCACCCTTGCTTTTATTTTTAAAACCTACAAAGAACAGATGGGAACAACCGCAGATCAGTGCGCATTCCGTAAAGCTTCACGCACGGATCGAATTGTCGGCCAATGATGGGTGACCTGCTTTATCTGACAGGGCACGTAGCAGTATCATGAAATTTTGACTGGCGCACTTCGTGGTAGACATCGACCAAGCTGCGGCACACCGGACTTCCACTGAACGCACACTTACACTTTTAGACTTTGGTTATTCCCAGTGACAACGTTTTACCCCACATGAAGAGACACGTTACATCAGTGACCCAAAAGACTGAAAAGAATTGAAGGAAACATGAGGTTTGGAAATGGAGCCAGCCAGAAAAACGGGGACAATAAACCTCTGCAGTGTTGTNTTGTGCAAAAAAAAAAAAAAAAAAAGGAGGAAAAAGAAGTGGACGGTACTCTGAAGAACTGATGCCCGGTCCGCGTACACGAACAACAGCCAACTAAGGCCATCTCTCGTTAGCGAAACCTGTTCTTGAGGTCGTTCTCCAAAGTCTTCACTGTGTGGCGCCATAGAACCTGTGCACCATCACTTGTGTGTGGACGAGGGGAAGGAACTTATAATTCCGGCAACAACATTACGATCTATCACAGCCAATCGCAGACACTGTTCTGAGTCAGGGTCCGACTGCGACGAAAAGTCGTAGTCATAACTTTGCTCGCAAAAGGAAGCATTAAATTCTGAGGATTATTCTCGAAATTGCTAGGTTTAGAAAGGAAGCTCTTTCTTTCCATGGGGGGATGGACCAAGAGAACAAGCGACGTCCGTGGGCACATGACTCAGGGAAAGAACAAAGACGTGACAGAAGTAGAGAGTGAGATTTCCTGCCTCCAACAAGCAATGAGATATGGAACACATTTAACGATGATCGCAGCATTTGCTTGCGTACAACATGGAAAGACGCTAACGCATCGAACAGAACAGAGCACGTGCTCTTAAATGCGGTATCAACACACCATGACCTTTTCTATGAATATCTTGAAGGCGGGAGTAGCCATACCAACGAGCAAACGAGACACCCTCTTTGCAAGGGCTCAATGTCGCGAAGTGAAATAACAGCTTTAGCCGTGCATTTCGGAATGGAAAAACAGCGAGGCAGCACTCTTCCAGACATTCCCATTTCGACTCACCCTCACATTTTATGCCTATTCCACTCTGTCGAACTGCGCTACATGAACGTATATATGCAGGGCACAAATACACTGAAAGTTTCCGTTTTGTACGCAGGCTTCACGGCAATGCTTGTGAGCAATAGGTGAAGCACGCTTTGCGGCGATGAAGCCAATGCGCATTCCACGCGCTTGATCCGAATCGCTTTTGACAGAACGTTTCTATTTTCAGTTGGAGGAAAAGGTACCGGGCATAATCGGGGATTAACTTTGACGTTTTCAGCCCAACGCGTTTGTCTCAGTCCATATTTGTAGCCAACCCCGACTGGCTAAAAATATGAACGACGATGTTCCTGTAACGTGTTTGTATGATATTTATATATTACTGCTTTACGCGCAGCAGACAGCATCAAAAGTGATCCAAACTGAGCTAAACTCTAAGGTACATCTACTACTGCTACTAAAGCTACTAAAAGGGCATATTAACTGTTTCTAACAATGTATACGGCGGAAATGTGTTATGAATCATCTTAAAACTTACTACCTCCTACAAATTATGCGAAAACAAAGCATAATTTAGCAGTATTGCAAAAGCGCTTAGAGGACACACTCCAGAGATGTGGTAGTGGCGGTTTCGGATGAAATGTTAGCGATGATGACAGCTAGACGGGAATGACGCCCAGTCTATTTCTACATCAACCATCCCAGACACACTTTCACAAGGAGACCGGACTCAAAGCTACAGTATCGTACGGTTGGAAAGCTTACGATAGGCAACCCAATAAGGTATCCAGAGGATGGAGAAAAATGACTGCAACGTAGAGGACGTTCTTCTTTCTTTTTTGCTCGTGACCATAGTTGCCTCGCGGCGCAAAAATAAAATGAAAAAAGCTGAGAATTTTCCAAGTATCTGTATTTGTGTTTTACATCGCCCTTTGTGACAATATACTGTCGACGTATGAGTGTGCGCCATAGTATCTTGGGTACTAGGTTAACTTAACTCTTCCCAGAAGTCTTTGTCGGAAGATACGTTCCCTTGACATCAGTGATTTCAGGTTATCTCATGTTCGCTCGCACCAGAGCCTCTGCTTACGCTCTCACTTCGTATCGCTGCCAACGGATTCCAGATAAGAAATGCCGCGTCATGCAGGCGAAAAGGGAGAGCACAATTCACCTAGTGCTGACTAGGAGTCGGAACCTGTGCTCGGGAATAGGCCTAAAATTGCCTGTAAGTTGTCGCATCATGCGGTACACGAGGTTAAAACATTTCCAATTCCAACCTCGCAAATACTGCGCTTCAAAGCAACACTCTCTAAATGTGGCGCGTTTTTCGCACTCTTGGGAAAGCTTCTTGGCGACGCCATAGGGTGGTGCTGAGCGCCTGTGCCTCGAGAGACATTGCGAACTGGCGGCAATTATGAATTAGAGCTGTGAGCCGAAAGCCTTTTTTCCGACGGCTGCGCCACCATCATTTATCGACATAAAAACTATGCCAGCAGTGGGGTGGTGATACCGCAAACCTACTGGTCATTCGCTCTAAACCTGCAAATTTTCAGCACTGTATACCCAAGCGGCACGTATTCATTGCTGTGTTTTTAACGAACAAAATATATACCAACACACGATATTGCATTATGCGTAGGCATGAAACACACGGCCAATGTAAAGCGTATTGCACACTGCAGTTGGGCGTAAAGTGTAAGAAAATACAAAATTAAAACGGTGATAAAAGGATCAGTTACGTTCGCAGCGACGATAAAAATAATCATAGACAAGAGTTCGACTACAAATGCGCAAAAAGTCAAGAGCATCTCTCGCGTTATTTGTCTGGCTAAGCAACTGATGGCATTCTGCGCGGACATCGTCGACAGATTGACCGGAGTTCTGCCACGCTAACTTCTTGACTAACGTGGAAGGCGTTTTTCGCGTACAAAAGGGAATTTTTTGCGCAAAGACAATTACCGGCGCACAGACTGTAACTGATGAGCGGTGCGCCGAGCTGCTCGAACCAGCGCAGCGGTCAGCAAAGTAACGCGGAAGCGGCGGCGTCAACCGACGACTAAGCAGGGAAAGGCTCGCTGTGTGTCTGACCCACCTTGACAGTGCGAAATATAATCAGTATCATATATATGCCCCAGTGAAGGTGCAGCGACCGACAGATATTTTTTTTATGCGACGTGGAAACCAAAGTGGAAGACCGATTTTTTAAAACAGAAACAATGCGAAGCTAACCCGTGTCTACACGGTGTTTGAACAAGAGCCATCTTGCATTTCGAGGAAGCTTCGGGCTTCGTATGGTCGCCGTGGAGTGGGGCTTCGCCCAGCACACAAATCACCCAGCCCCACCAGAGAACGAGTCACAGCGCGACTTGCACCACGGCCTTTCTTTTTTCTTCCCCGAAAAACAAGTAAAAGACGGCCCGTTTAGATCGTACATATGAACACCTTATTTTCTTCATTCGCGCTTATGTTTCACGGTTATGTCACACAAGTGACATGACTACGACAGGCTTACCTTCATAGAGTCCGATGTCACACTTGTCTTGAACTCGAATCCATAACACCATGTTCCACACGCATGTAACAAAAGTACGTCTCTAAGTCTGTCAGCACAACACCAGAAATCAAGTTTTCAACGGTAAAAAACTTCGCCAAAGTTAAGACACACGGAAAAAAAAAAACGCGACATTGCTGAACGGCAGCCGTTCAAAACTTCGCCGTCTGCTCCCAGGGGCGACAGCGAGATAAGAAAGGCAAGATAAAAAAAGCAGATAGCGAGAATGACGAAGGTGCAAGTCAGGAACACCAAGCAAACGCACGACGTCCCGATAAATGGAAGTTTTAAAGTAAAAAACAAATGACCAGTTAGAAGTTAATGGTGAGAAGGCAGAAGTTAAACATAACAGAACACAGTAATCCTGACCTGATTGACCTGACTGACTGCGGACTGGTTGAATTAACACAACGATCACGATTCTGGCCAATCGCCTAGCTGGTTAAGTGCCATTTACCCCCAGGCATCACCACCACGACAGTGATCCTCAGTCAGTCGGCCATGATCGCTGACCCGGTCTGGCATGCACGTGGCCCAGTTGTTCCCACATTCACTCGACTGGCGGCCAATCCTATGGAAAGCTAGGTTGGATCTTTCCTTCTTGCATACAATCAAAAACATCAAAACTAATCACAAAACAACCTGTCTTGAAATATGAGTGACATGAAAAGTTTGTACCGCTACGCAAAGGAGTAATCCGATACACATCTGATTGACAAAAACTAAATTACTGGCGTCCTGTCCGACCACCACCATTGCTGCCCCAGGATGCGTTCAGTCTTACGCTTATCGGGCCATTACCGCAAGAAAGATTACTTAGAAAGGCGTAGACAGTACTCATGATACACATGCACACTTCCTCCTGCCATGTCAGGCTTTAATAATTATGGTCAGGATTCATCGAGTGCTCACTTCTGCTCATGAAAGACTCCCTGTCTTTGAGGTCTCCCCTAGAAAGAGCAAACAGAAACGAGGGCAGCGCAGGACATTCATCCCGACAGGTGCCCATCTCCAAAGGCAACTGCTCAGTTTTGCAACCTAGGAGTCATTTTATGCGACACCATGCTGAGCATTAAGAGTATAGCCGACGGTGGTACGACTCTTACGAAACGAAGCCTTACGCTACGGTCTGTCCTCCGCTGTTGATCCGACTAGTTCATTAATCATTTTCCACGCCATTCCATCTTAAACCATACAGACCTGAAGACAGCGGAAAATGTAACGCGAAGATCCCCTGATACTACGTTTCGTTCTCAAACAGATGTCTATCGAATGCTTTCCCAGCAAGAAAAATCATTTTTCCCGATAGAGGCCTCTAAGGACTTGCAGAAGCCATCCCGCAGAGCATGTCATTCCGTTTAGGACGCGGTTAATGGACGAACGTCGGTGACTCAGAACAGCCGCAGGTTATACGCGCAAGAAATCTGGCAGATCGGCTCGCCACTTGTCAAGTCGAGAAACATGCGTCGTAATGCTTATTATCTGAAACGGCGATGGTGTCGCGTGCGTTGACGTTGTTCGCATGATAAACTGTATTCGTTTTTCTTTTTTTTTCACGTATAACAAGCTGTGCATGGTTTGTTAAGCAACCTATAAACATAACATCAGCACATGTCAGCTGTGTTGTACTGCCGAGCCGCGATGGGCTCTCGGTGTTCGAAAGTTCGAAGGCAAGTCGCAATATTTCGTCTTTATTTCCACATCGCGTCAAAATGGGGCAGGAGAGCCACAGTTAAAGTTCGTAGAACTCCAGCCTGTCCTCCGTGCGGACATGCTGACCAGGCGCAGTCACAATGCAGGTGATTAATCCACACGCACAACTCTCTCTCAGTGACGATGAAGCAGAGACTGCCTCTGCTATAGGGTAGCAAGCGTTCCGAATCGATCAGCCCCGAAGGTGGATGCTATAGCACATTTCACGCAGGATTCACTTCAGTTGACGGAGTTCTCTGATCTGGACATGGACCAGCACGAACGACAGAAATTTCGGGAAGGAACCAGTAGCAGTTCTTGCAGCTGGGCACACGTAAGCATGCTTATTACATCTGCTGTTAGTTCAGTTCAAGTGAACTAGAAACGATCGGAATGAACAGGAAAGGTGAAAGAGTTCATAACCCTGCACTGTTTTTGTCGTCACACAAAAACAGAGAAGTGTCGTCTGCGTCAGAAGGAAAAGCCGCAGTGAGCACCTTCTGCGCATGAATACACGAGGTATGAACGAGGATGTGTAACACCTCAGTTAGATGCACACGCCGTCGAAATCACACAAACAACACACCCTCTAGCAGGCTGTCCACATAAATTACCCTCTTTCTCAACACATGTCTCTACAATGCATCATACGTTCCACACTGCTCTTCAGGTATTCTGTCAATGTCTTTAACGGTCGCTGTGCTCAAATCTTCCGCAAAGCCATGGAAGCAGCACTTTCTATAACTTAAAATATGCCAGCGCACGGACGTCCCCTATACCTTCCACACCACGTTCATTTGCACGTGTACTCCTCTGTACGTTCACTGCACGTGTCACAGTTGACGAAGCAGCACCAGTGGAACTTGCAGTTGCACTGCCATGTCCTCGTGTACTGGTGCGTATTATAACCGCGACCACAGCACATAATGTCACAGCCGTCCGTCCCGGTTGAAGTACGGTTGCATGTCCTTCCCTGCGTTCCTGGCGACCCTTTGGCCTGGTCCGGCTCACAGTAGTTGGGCGATCCGTGGAGGTATACCAGGTCGCGCACTTTGGGTCGCTTCTGCAGGGGAGAATTCCCGCTCGGTACCAACGCGTTGGGGTTTCTGCGACTGGCCTGGGCACCAGCTGCAGGGTAACGAAAGCCATCCGTTTGACAGATACTCAACATTATCGTTTGGTGATAATGATAAGACCCTAATGATAAGAATCATAGTCAATGCCCTGCTCTACAGTTGTGTTGGCTACATTGAGGTATACTGTACATACATCTAGCATGTTTATAGCGAGGTTTAGCTAAATCAAGACGTATATGTACTTGACTTCAACATTGCGGGTTATACGTACGTCTTGCTCCGATTGCTTTCGGCAAAGGGTGTAACCTTGTGCTTCGTAATCTGAGGTACAGAGGCCTAGGGGAAGGACCTGGCGGAGGCCTGTGAGGCCCATAGTAGGGCGCCACCCTCTTAGCCTTGTGGTAGCGCTGCATAACGTAATTCCCCACTTGGGTGAATGTGGGCAAGGTCTTCCAGCACGTCTTCATGGTGCAGGAACCAGACACGCCGTGGCATTTGCATTCTGTCAGCAAGGTGAACTTGACTGCCTGGAATGAGAACGTGTACAGACTTCAGCGATATTGCGGTGCAGTAGCACTGAGGTCTGGCAAAATTTTTTTGATAAAAACACGTAAAAACTATGGCAGAACGTCCAGCTGAGAGAAAAAAGAACCGGTAACAATGAACGTAAAATACGCACAGGAGACGACGCAGTAAAAAAGAAGGTTGTTCAAGAGGGCATCAAACGGCTAACTTGCTCTGCTATCGACTACATCTGCACAGGAGTCTTTGTGAACAATTTTTCTGCTTGCCTATGATGTTTCCGCCTACAGAAATCACGGCCACAGAATTAAAAGAATACGATGCGCGTTGCTCTTCCCTGGGTAGTGGGGCGCCCGGATAATTTGGGAGTTATTTAGAGCGAGAGATATTTCATCACAGCAGTCAGATGACAGAAGATGGGTGCCGCATGATGAATAATGGAGCGAGGACACGATAATGCAGGAGGTAATGGTATTTTGATAACACAGGTCCACTAGATAACTCGCACGATAGAAAGAGTACTCTCGCCTAATAATAACTGCAATCAAATTATTTACATCTTGTGCTCATGAGTGTTGGACAGTTGTTAGAACCTACGTTTGCACAATCTTGCAGGTTATATATATACATATTATCGGTGGCGAATAGGCCTGTTCATTGGTCACTACGACGATAATGAACAAGGTATTGCTTAAACCCATGACAGGCAATTTCCGTGTCGCCGTGTTGGCTCACTGCTTTTCCATCGCCGTGAGCCTATGCCTTCCCATAGCTTTGACAACAAACTCGAGTTTGTGCAATTAAATGATGCACAAATAGGGAACCGCATACTCAGCAATACATTTATTAACGACAACACCAAGTTTATATCCCAAAGTACCGGCAGACTGGGGTCAGGGGAAGAAGGGACGGTTTGCTGACCACATGACCAAGGCGACAAGTCTCAAGAGACTTTCGAAGGAGCCCGAGGTATTAGCGGTACCAATATCGCAGGCTCCTTGAGGGACACTTGAGATTTGTCGCTTTGGGAATGTGGCCAGCAAACCGTCCCTTCTTCCCCTGTCCCCAGTGTGCCAGAACGCTATCAAGTACAGAAGCGCTTGGTATACACATTTCTCCTCTCTCTCTGTCTTACCATTCGACAAAAGATTATCAAGCATACGGAGCAAATAATTCGATCCGATTTCACATCGGCCAACCTAACTGGCGATACTTTCAATAAATTGGTTAAGCATGTGTTTCATTATTCTTTGGGCCTTAGCGCTGCGAAGCACCTGTGACCATGAGCGGTGTACCGATGTGGACAGACAGGAAGAGAAGGTAGCAGAGCAGGGGCTGGTGTGCGTCCTGGGCCGTCTTCAAGGGGAACTATGCCAAACATACCTGGAACGTCAGAGGGAAACCCAGGGAAAATACGAGGCAGCACAGTTAATTGAACCCATCACCTCCAAGCCTCTCGCATGACCCACTCGGCGAAGCCGCTGGCCGGAGGGAATCCCACAGAGGATGGCTGGGCTATTGCGCCACTTTATCACCAGCCAGCGTTAAGTGAAGCCCCCGAAGTACGTGCTGTTTCATTTCTGATCAATCTGCAGACCAGCATAATTTTAAAGCACAGTAGACCGTAGCAGCTGGCAAGCGAAGGAGCAGCCAGGAAGGGTCGCGGCGTCAGGCGACTATGACAACGTAATCACACTTTTAATTAGGGCTGTCCGAACGTATTACGAGCCGAGCATTAATTATCGCAGAACGATTATCCCATAATCAGATAAGTTGACCAAACAAACGAGAAGGCATCGCGCAAAACACGAATCGGCCGCTAAGCCTATCAAATACTATGCTGATTAAATCCACAAAATGCTCTCTGTCGTGTGAAGCGCTCTTTAAAAAGGTTGAATGTTGTTAAGTGGTTCAGAAAATTGATGCTGGTACATAATAAGGCAGCGAGTCACGACTTACCTCGACCGTCGCCCAGTGAAGTGAAAGAATGCGCTTTAATTATTTGGGACTCTTAGAACCAATCCGACCTTCTGATCGAGTCATCAAACGAAGCAAGTGAAGTTCCACTCCCTGAAGCACTGAGAGGCGAAGCACGAAGATCGAATAGATAACTTTGTGCTCGCTGTGGGTCAGCCTAGTGTACGGAGAGCCTGGTTGATTAAACGGTTGCACGACTAGCGGTGCGAATAACACTTAACTACACAGCGCAACAAGTGCTGCTATTATAAAGTCATCTGGTTGAAGCCGTCGGCATGCAAATTGTAAACACCGCCACTGACCTTAAGGCGCCTTCACGAATTTTCGAAGATGCAGGTGAGAGCGTTTCAGTTTCGATTTTATGGTGACGTCATGGGTGATAATGCTTTAAGCTCACCGACTTCT
>JARGYV010092320.1:2338-12425 GCA_029532675.1 Ornithodoros moubata
AAAAAAAAAAAAAAAAGAAAAAGCAGAACGAAACTACTAGCTAAAAGGGAATTTGTGTTGTTATTTCTCTTTACAAAGCGGATGAATGAATATTAAAAAAACTGAAAACGCTTAGAAAAGTGCTCAATAAAAGTTGGGGTTGTTTCCGTCCAACCAGTTTTTTTTTTCATTGTTCTCACAGTATACAAGGGCACCTTGTAAAGTTTCCGAGGGAAACAATATTCTTTCGGTATTGCCACAATTTACAAAAACTGTATTCTGGAGTGTTTTTGTAAGTGAACTAGTGAAATAGAAGGAAAAATATCGACAATTTTGCGTGAAAATCTAAATAAGAACGCTAGCGTTGGTGATTTGACGAATATAGTCTGCTGTACCGTTGAACTGCACAATTGCATCTGATGTACCCTCGTACGTCCTATCGCTTATTACGTTTCCAAGAAATGCCCGCGGGTCTAGCAGCTCATTTGAGTGTGTCCCTGGTCAATAAATTATCATTTGGTAGTTTCCATCGACCTCTTCATTCACTTTTTCATTCAGGGCTTCTTGTCATTTCTCACAGCTATAAATAGCTGAAATCTTCTTCGTAACATAGGCCCACACGTCCCGAGAAAGTCTGCTATACATCGTGGCGTGCTCGTCTGAGGTTCCTCGGCTCACATCGTCACTTCGTGCTGTAATGCAGGTGATGCTGTATGACACTTGAGTCGTCGTGCGTCAGTGATGGTTTAGGATGCTATGATAACGTTTTTGCGAAACCAATCCTTACAGCGAGTGCTGTGTGATTTCACGCACTATCGTAATGGGGCAGATTCTTCGACAGCACGAAGTACATCAGCTCATGACCTGCACAGACCTCATCCAAGACCAACCCAGACATTGACCAACCCAGACCATTGACCAACACGACCAACCCAGACATTGTTGGTCTAACTTCTCGAAGCCGAAGAAGCTCGTGAAGCCTTTTCCCCCACACTCGAATGCCTCGTGCCACCTGAGCCGCACTGACGGAAAAGACGACACGGCATAAGATGTGACATCCTCAACAATCTACTCGTTTCCGCCCCACGTTTTCTCGAATGTTTCCATAATGCTGTTCCAGAGTCACTATTGACAAGTCACCCACATGGTTGTGTTCCATTGTGCATATACGTACAAACACTTCAGGAAGTTCTACACTATTTTAGGTCAAGTTTTCACTGGTACGTAACTGCAGGGTGGCCGCAGAACGCTTCACTCGGGTTTCTGAACACCGGTTTGGTTCTTGGAAACGTGTGCGGTAATCAAGTCTGAGAGCACGTGGTACGTAAATATAGTTTTAATCAGTGACGGGAAATGATTACTTCAGGAGTGTTTTACCTGGTTAATTAGAATTGCTACTTTGTCGGCGTGGAATTTTCTGTGGAAATGAAATGTTCGAAAAGATTGAGCGGGTTCAAACGTGTCTCATCAAAACTGTGCATGATGCATATTTATCCCATCATTTATATTATAAGAATAACCGTGGAACATTTTTTAGCTATCAAGGATTACCAACACTTACTGCGTGAAACATGTGCGTTTTCGACGTGGTGTTGTCAGTGAGAGAGTTGACTTGGTTTATTGTTGCACTTAGTGAAACTTACACGTCGCAGCACAAAGAAATATGAACGACACACATATATACCGATGTTATTAATGATGTGTCTTCAATAACTCGCCATCGATTAACCTTGAACAGTAAGTTTGCTTACTCTGAAATATGTTGAGGGCATCTTGTAACGGAGATGTAAAACCGTTGCTCATACTGTCAGTAGCGCGTCAGGCGTGAAGGCGGCATGTTGGGAGCTTCTGTAGTGTTTTGTAAAGATACAAATATATCAGTTCCAAAAGGAACCCTATATAGCATGACCTGCTCGTACACCACGATGGTCCTTGATGCGGGTTCGTGAGTTAGTTAGAGGCAAAGAAAGGGCGACACAATACAACACTACGTACAGAATTGAGCGACCGAAGAATACTAAGTGCAAGAACTGAAAGGAAGTGGGCCACTCCTACGAAAATAAAGCAGCATAATGAACCCCTCCATATGCATGGGATATGGAGTTATTTTAAACAGTTGCTCCAGATAAAGTGCGCCCCAGTGACATAAGTGGACGTCGAGAGATCATTTTCCGCGTACACACTAATTCTGACTGAAAGGAGACAGAGCTTTGATCCAGTGAACCTGGAAATGCTTCTTGTGTGCTATTGTTTCGCTAATATTTCGCATTGTGCGTAGTCTATACTAGACAACCTTCACCGGCAGCCAGTATGGTTATGCACTTCGACGCAGTTCTACGACGGAATACACTTTTTCGAGTGAGCAAAGAAATGCTTCTCCTGCACTATCGTACTCCGCCACGGCTGCGTGCTCAGCTGATGATTATAAAAGCTTGGTTTATCGAAACATCAGCCTAACTAACGTGAATTGATTGTGCCTATATCTCCCTATTTCGGGAGTTTAGGTGCTTATTTTAGGCGCCTATAACCGTGGTTTTAGTGCCTAAAAATCCAGGCTCTAATTATTATCGTCATGTTGTGTTACATCCGCTCTCCCTCTCGTCGTCTCCGCTCGCGTGCGTATGTTCATGACCTCTTGCGTTTCATTCTTCTGTGGCCCTTTAAATAAAAAAACTGGTTGTCAAGTTTGACAAACATGTTCTCATGGTTGTGTGACCACAAGAACAGCGGGGAGGGGTTGGGGGCGATACGTGACGAGTCTGCTTCCCCCATTCATCCATGTTCCGTCGCTGCGGCTATCATTAATTAGGCCTAGGTGTGAGCACTGTTACCTTTTCGGCTGCACTGAGGATCAAATATTCCCGTACCGCTGTGCTATACTTGACGATCAACACTAGAAACCTCGCTAATGTTCTGTTAACCCGTGCTACGCAAGCTCTTCCATTTCGTTGTCTTAGTATTCCCGATGTGTCGAATATAAAGACGTTAGGACTGTGGTGGTAGTGGTGGCGCCGGGTGTTTTATGGATGACATTAAGCCAAAATTCTTTCCCTTCTTGCAACTATTCCTCTTCTTCTGGAGAAGAGCGGAATGTATTCCTTTTTCTCGACGGAACCACCCACTGCCATTCACTTGAGCCACCCGGATTCCCTGGGACATGTACGCCTAGGCCAACTAGAGGCCGACATTACAGAATGCATCCCCTAGGTCGGACGGCCATGGTTGCTGAGAGTGCCGCTGTCATAATTCTTCTTTCCGTGCGGAAACAGAATAAGGAGAAGGAAAACCAGGAGGAAGTCAAGTGCCCGTCTTATTGAATTGCGCAGCTGGCTAGCGTACAACGACATATGATGAAAAAACAACTTTGTATCCAAGAAGGGCTGACGCGCGCACTAACATCTCGGCGTAATCGATTTTCGCCAGAAGATGGCGAGAAAACTGTGGCAGCACGTGGAAGAGGTCATCCTTGCTGTATCACGTGAGATGACATAAGCGTTTTGGCATCTTTCGGTGGCGTTGCGTCACGGGCAACTGCACTCATTCATGTGCAGCCTCTCATTACGCAACGAAGACTTGCTAAAGAGTGCTTTCGTGAGACACAAGTGTTAGCACGCTATCGCCTCAGGATTGAAAGAGAGATAGCTGAGGCGTTTTTCATCAGACAAACTGGGCCACAGATGTGTGTAGGTCAGCCGTCTTTATCTCTTAGCCAATCAGAATGTGCCTTTTTGGCGACAGCGCTACCGTAGTTTTTCACGTTTCTCCTTTATGTTCCATCGTCCTTCCTTGATAAGGGGAATGTCCCCGAATGAAGCACCAGGTGTTAGTAGCGCTCGTTCCGTCTTTGTGTGTCTTCCTTCGTCCGCGTCAGTAGCGCTCCTCCGTCATCGAGTCGTAGGTAGAAGCCGGCCGTAGGAGTTGGCAGTGCGAGGTTGTGATGTCATTGGTAAGAACTTAGCCACTCCCCTCAATATGGAGGAGTTTGAGAGCGTAAATTAGGTTGAGATTTCCGGCTAATTATTTGCACTGAAGCGCTGCTTTTATCTCTCTGCAAATGTGATTTTACGGTTTATCTGTTGATGTTCTCCGATATACAACACAAACATAGGGGTCGAAAAAAATCTTGTCAGGGCTCCTTTAAGCAAGCAGCGGAGTTGCTACTAGCATCAATCAGCCCTCTTGTGAGGAAGTATGTGTCATCTGTATACACGAGAGCCTCCACGCACGAAGAGAGGACTGTTCTAACACCGACTCCTGCTAAAAGGTACAGAGCCATTGCCTTTACAAGACCGATGCGACTAAAAAAGCGTCACTGGTCTCTTCGGTTTACTTTTGGGGTGACGGATGGCACCCATGCAGACAACCACGAATGTCCACTGGATGTCCAAATTTGGTCCGAACGTCAACGTCCCAGTTGGGATCTCTCTATAACATACATACATACAACATTAGAAAATGGATGTCCTTTTACAGGTATCCCAACAATGTCCCACAAACCGTGAAAAGAGATTTCCTTATGGTCCACTCTATAAAGGATACTAGTGCACTAGTATCCTCCATGGCAGACGGTTGACTGACACAACGAATGTCAATGCTGTCCCACGCTTGACTAGGTCCGCGGAAGAGAGGCCAATGTCAACTGCAATGCTGGTTGCAGGGTGAATGAGACTCTGTCTCACGTCCTGCAAATGTGCCAGCGAACGCACGATGAAGTAACCCATTTACCGTGTCTCTTAAGCCCGATCTTATAGCAAAGAGGAACGGGCGTGCAGTCGTACTGGATGCTGAGTATAGTTGATCATCGACACTCCCGTCAGCCTGGCTCATGGGCACAAGGTCCTCAACTAGACGTGAGGGCATCCTGAGCCAGGTCGAGCCCGAATATCCCCAAAGGGCTTTGGGCCTGCGACAGTGCAGATTGTCTATGGAATATAGACCTTATACAAAATGATCTGAAAATGATTTTTATAGGTTGTCTTGAAGGGGGTATGTCAACCATGCATTTCACATGATGACCACTGTCGTGTGTAATCACGGCGGGTGATGAGTGTCCCGGTGTGGCCATTTCTGGTACGTCTTGGTTAATTTGTCCCATTGTTAGGGTGGAAGCCTAGAATACATGGTAGAAATCTCGAAAAAGAAGTATGCGTGCTTCTTCCACGATGTATATGTCCTTACCGGTCCCTCTAGCATGTTTCTCATGTTTTGTAACTGCGGCCACCCCACTAGCAGTCAGAATTACGTAGTTATAAATGCCTTGCATGTTAGATATATGCAGTGCACTTTCGTAATATGACGACGTACTTTTTGCTCCAGGCTCACTGCTTTGTTATGTTTCCTTTTAGTTGTTTTGCGCACTTCGCTTTTAAGCAGCGCTAGATCACTAAATAGGCTGAGTAGGCTATAACTTACGGGTCACATGCTCCTTATGTCCCGTTTACTCTACGCCGCCGATTATTTGACCGATGTTAACGGTTATTTCATATCTTTTCTTTGCATGAAGTCCTGGCTCATTTTAAATTGACCTAAAAAGGCACCCTACCTCTACAAAAAATAAATATATAAAAGGGTGAACGAGGGGACCCGGGGACTTGACTGCCTTAGTGACGCGTAAAGGCAGGGCCCGATTAAACTCACGTGGAACTCTGAGGTGCCAGGGGCCAGACGGCGAACAGCAGGGAATCAGGCTTTTGCATAACACTCAAGGCGCTGCATCCGCTGGGTCGCGACAGCGAGACATAATCACAGTTCTGCAAAAACAGGATACTCTTAAATCGTGGTGGTACATCATCCGGTATGGCGTGTCTACATCCGGCACTACCACCGCAATTTAAGAGTGGCGCCTAGCCAAGGATTCAATAGGCCAGTATCGTGCTCAGAAAGTCGATGTGTCCATTTAGTTAGCAGGAGAGAGCGACAGTCGTGAGGTGACGTTGCTTGTCACTGGCGAGGTCAGTAAGCCATACAGTCAGCGATACAACGACAATAATATCCAGCACTGAAAGAGTGCAGTGCACAGGGCGTAATTTATATTTATCCCCCATCTCAATACACATCTCCATCGTGAAAGCAATGTGATATGCATGCCTTCGTTTCAGCTGATAAAATGTCTGCACGCCATGGCAACGTTGTCAAATATGATCGTAACGCCTCGCAAACAGTGCCTGTCGCACCCTTGGAAAGAAGAAATAACATCACAGCATTGGTTTCGTCGAGCTGCAAACCATCTTGATGTGTGCGTTTTCGTATTGCGCGGTTTGCCGGCTCAGTTACCTTCCAAGCAAAGTAGCCTTCCGCCATGATTTTATTTACGCTAACGATTGACGAGTGGAGTGTACCACTCTTTCAGTTAACGAGGGACAAGAACCGTCGCCGGAACCATACACGAGCGATGTGTTCGACACGAGAAACGTGTCACGTGCTGCACTTAGCGAGTGCGCTGCCCCTCGTTACTCGTTAAGCGTGGCAAGCGATCAAGCATCGATGGGGGCATGATCCCTTCTTCTTCCCACTCTTTAATTGCTGTGCACATTACTCCGATTCTTCTTCTACTTGACGAAACGAGCAACCAACTTTATCGACATCTCGTCGCGGTCACAATTGCTTCTTCTTGTTAGGCAAGGTCGTTGCCGCACACTTGCCCGATACGATCTCTCTCCCACCTTTGTATCATGTGATGTATCGGCGTGAAACAAAAAAGACGCCTGTCAGCGAGGCTACCGCTCTTCCCGCCAATACAATTGGCTGTACTGGTGGCATGGAAGTCAAATCTGAGTGTTGAGCAGTGGGTTCTCATGGCTCTGCGGTTCATTCCAACCATCGCCTTCCAAGGCAGCGTCGCTAGGGAGTATTTCTTCCGGCGCCGCAACCAGGCTGTGTCGGAAGCTTTCCACGACGTCAGCCTGGCCCTTGTGGAGAGCCTGACACCAACATACCTCGCAACGCAATACGCCGCTAGGGTCAATTTACAGCCGCGCCAAAACCACGCGGTTCCTTGCCGTGGTTTTGTTCCGCTTAACCGGTGTGACCCACCTCGATGTTTCGATAACCAGAAGTTCGTTCTCATTGACGTATTAGGCGAGCCAACCAAAAATTTACATTTGTTCCGTTTATGCGGCATCTACGATTAAGCGAGTTTCGTTTAGTGAGAGTCCGCTGCAGTTCTCAACGGCGCATCGCTGGTTCCTCGCTCTCAAATGTAGACCTGCGGAGCTGCTCAGGAACGGCCTACCTGTATAGCAATTTCTCAAGTTCTCCCTTTTAATCAATCACGCTAGTAGAAGACTACAAGCACACAAAGCAGAGCCCACTTCAGGCAGCCGTCCGATGGCGCAGTATGTTCCTAGATAAACAAAAATTCCGATCCCAGGTGACCCGAAGAACCGGTGGAATAGCTTTGCCGTCTCATCCCGACTGAATTTCCGGTTCTCTCTCGCCGTGTGCTTCCGCTTTCCTTTCCCTCCTTCCTTTCTTGTTGTTTATCTTGTTTTCTTTTTGTTTTTGTTTTTTCATGGCGCCCGCTGTACCACCACCTTGCACAATCGTCAAGACATCATTGACGCAGACGAAAAGGGAAATGGATTTCATCGAGCAAAGTTTATTAAACAGCAACAATAGGACAAGAGTGATCGAGTACGGACAATGAGACAAGTATGAAAGTTAAAAGAACAGCCAGAACGTTCCGCTATATGGAGTACGAAAGAGTTACATTTGTAAGTTCAATGTGTATGTTCAATGAAGTATTAGCCGTTTCACTGAACTGGCCAAGACAACGCTTCTGTTATCACTTGTAACACACAAGTGTTACAAATGTCTCACAATATAAACAATGACTGCTCTGAAGAGATAATGATACTGCTCACGTTTGCAACTCAGCAGTTCGCTGATGTCATACGCGCGCAGATAGCGAAGCACTTCTGAAAATACGGGCGCACAGTAAAGTCACACTATCACGACATAATCGCCACTATGTGGACGTAACAGCAACGAATACAGACACATCCGAAACTTAAAGGCTGTCATCCAAGGGAAACCCATGAAACGCATAGGTTGTGCGCGCAGGTACTTATGTGATGACCGCTCCCGGGTCAAGAAAATATTTGTGGCTACCTTTGGGGTGGCTCGTGGAAGAAATGAGGCAAACACCAAAGAAGTTGCGGGCAATAAATATTTGCTCCAACAGATGGAGATATGGGTTCCTCCGCCTTGCTTCCCGCGGTGGTGCCTGGCGCTCTTTGTCGCTCAATCAGGTGTTGCTGCCGTTGTCCCCTTGGGCTCTCAGGTCCAGCGTCGTGGATGTCGCAGTCGCTGTCTCCAGTCTCCCTGTAATCCGTGTCGTCCCCATCTGGCCTTCTGAGTCTCCCTGCCTCACTTTTTGTCGCCGTTCTCCATCGTGACGTCTGCTTGGTTTCTAGAAACGAGCCCCCGACTCGCTCTGGCCTCAATCCTCCGCTCCCCTTTCTTAGCATTGTGTAGTGAGGCAGAGAAAGGGGTTTCAGTAGTACATGGAAGGCTGGTCTCCCTATTTCCGGTAGCTGAGCATTTTCGACACTCTCACCAGGGCTCGGAACCGTTATTTTTTGGGGTTCGGTTCAAGTTCCGGTTCAAGGTTATCGGTTCGGTTCAGTTCGGGTTCGGGTTCAGCACAACAAAAATAACGGTTTTAACCGATATTAATCGGTTCGAACCGGTTTACGTATGCTGTGTTAAGCAATCTACGACATTACACGTAACGTCAGGTTCCGCGGCAACGACATTGCTCCTCCTCCCTTCCTCTTACGCCCTCGCCTCTACACTTCAGAGGTACAAAGAAGCACGCGGTTCACAGCAGATTATCCTTTATGGTAATAAAAGTGATGGTATATGACGTACAGCGTACTACTAAACTTCAATACAAAAACCTATCGGCAATTTCTATACAGAAAAACGAAAGAGAAGAAAGCACAGAAGTAAAAAGCTCGGTTATGCAAGTCCTCTTGCAATTCTTTCGTCTTTAATGCAAAGAGGAAAGACAGGTGTAATTTCTCACAGAGAATTTCCATACACCTTGGCATTTCTCCTCATACAAGTGCTGAACACATATGAACACACAGGTGTTCACACACGAACGGAACGCACAACAAGGATGTCCTCCAGTATGTGGGGTGCAAGGCTGGAGCGATGGTCAGACAATATGTACTTGAGAGCAGAAAATGCCCTGTCGACACTTACTTGAATGGCGGCCACAGCAAGGACAGCGTCCACCAGCGTCTTCATTTCGGGTTATTTTTCCTTCTGGCATTCCCAATATTTAAGGATGTCCGCTTGTTTACTGATCCTCGGCTTTGCCTCGGCAGCATCGAGCAATGACGATAGGGAGTGGACGAGAGTAGCAGTAGGCCGGGCACTATCTTTTTGTTTAAGAAGATCCTTAACTTCATCCTCGGTTATTTCCCCTTCCTTTTCTTCAGAGCTAGTGGTTTCAGATGATACCGACCTGCTCCGGGCTGAAGGCGGTGATAAACGTTTCCACAGTTTTGCGAGGGGGACCTTCGCTTTTGTCCGTTGGTCGTCAGACAATAGCACGTGGTAACGGGCGTCCAAGAAAATTGCTGAGCAGAACAGCTCGCTTTCAAATAAACACGTCTCCCTTGACCGCATGGCCGCTACCAGACTGGATGCCAGAGTAGATATCAGTTTTGCTGTTCTCTCCCTGCACGCTATTCACAAAAAAATAAGTCACCGAGAGTCAACTGCTCCGACTGAAGCCTCTTTATGGCTTCTTCGGCGGGAGCTAAAGCCTGTATGGCGTCATCCGCTGCTCTCCAATCGTCATCTTGGAGGTGAAGCTCAGTGTCCATATCAAACATGTCATCGGAAAACCCTCTGAGCTCAGTGAGGCGTTTGAGCATAATTACAGTAGACATCCACCGTCCAAGATTGGTTTCTTCAGCTTTAGCTTGAGAGACATAAGTGTCTGTGTTCGAGGCTTCTTTGAAATCTTGCGACATTTCGTGAATATATCAACAGTCGCCTCATGTTGTAAAGCATCGTTCACTGCCAACTGCAGCGTGTGTGCTGCACATCGAACGCTATGTATTTGTCGTACATCCTGGTGCTCGCCGCTAAT
>JARGYV010092326.1:0-16001 GCA_029532675.1 Ornithodoros moubata
TACACTCAATGGCAATGGGGGTAGCACTCTACTCGCCGAGCAGGGAAATTCCCCACATCATCATCACCATTTAATTGTTGTTGTTGTTGTTGTTACCATGCGGTCAGTGGTCAAGTAATGATTGGCTAGAGCTTTCTAATATCCGAGGCACGGGAGGCATCAGAACTGCATGCCAACGCACCCACCATGTCACGAAATAATGAGCGAATGTTCCGCAAAATCCAATTTATTCAATTTTCTTCTGATCCATAAAGAAGTCCGTTATTTGCCTGGACAATATATTTCATAAGATGCAGCAACTCAACAAGCAAGTAAACACTTCGTGAGCGAACCAGATTTCATGAGTTAGGATGCACAAAGGAGGCACCGTTAACTATTTACTATAACGAAATAAAGCTTCACTGCAGTGAGTATGCTTCTTGCCCTGAAGAAGCGAACGCACACTCCGAGTCCGGGGCATTTGCACGGTGCATAAAGGAACTGTAAAGCGACTTCAATGCTAAATCATTTGAGATTCTAGCTTCACATGCAGGACGTTAAAGAGTGGAAGGTGAAAGGGCGAAGCACTGAGTCGCTGAGTTACTGAGCCACAATTTGTTGCAAATTAATAGTACTAATTTTAAGCGTTTCCTTGAATAAATTATGGTGCTTGATTTGTAGCTCCTTTCTGTTTTATTGGTTTATATTTGTTTTATATTGAATGTAAAGCTTTATAGAATGTGTTCACATCGTAGGCTTCGAGCTTTACACAACGTTTAAACTATACCGTCAGATTTTCAACGTACACAGATACGTAGATAGAATAAGCTCCCTGTCTCTTTCTCCTACCGCAAGCGGTACCTCCTTATTGCAAACACCGAATAACAAGCACAAAAAATTTAAACCGCAAGGCAAAACACGGAACAAGCAATGGAGACAGCTTACGTAAGACCCGAAGAGCGATCCTGAGAAGCAGAATCGTATAGCCGTTACGTAACGCTCAACAAGCACACCGCACAAGACAGTTACGCAAGCGACCGCGAGCGATGTATTTGTGTAGAACACACCGATTGCTAAGACTAAACATCACCTTCCTATAATACATACCTTTGAATGAACTCAACGTGCTAGCAACAAACGTCAGTTCGGCCGTCGGATTTTGTTCTTTGGTCCTGAGTTAGAACATGGGCTTATGTTGGTCACAACGACGTTACGTTACCCTGAATATCAATGTCAATAACACTATCATAGGTACTGAAACGCGGCACAGTATGCCAGAAGGAAAATACTCCGATGAGGAGGTAAATTCAAAGCTACAGTATCAACATCAAGCGGTTGAGAAATGTCATTTCTTAATACATCGTTCTTGTATAACTTCTAGGGACTAACTAAACGGCATCTGAAACGTTATGCAGTGCGAGTGTATCGTACGCGGCGCACCCTGTTGAAACGCTTCCTATATTTGGCGTGTTATTGCGCGTTCTATCCAGGTTGAGGGATCGGACTGAAGCTGGCGTAACGGGCGAACTGACCGGAGGGGCCCCTAGCCACGGCTCCTCGCTCGTGAAGAGCTCGCGGCAACTTCGAGCAGCCCGGCCGCACTCCAGCGTGTCTGGGATATGTTTATACTCAGAAGTAAAAACAAATAACAAAAAATCACATCTAGAACACTGTTAGTTACCTTTGAGTTTGAGTGGGAAACAGTAGCCCACTTAGCATCAACCATCAAACACAACGATATTTTCCTGTGCTTAGATTTGTTGAAAACCTCATGGGAGGAGCATACTTGGACAAGATAAGGTGATCCAAGTGTGCTCCTCTCATAATGTTTTCAGCAGATCTAAGCGCTGCAAAATATCATTCTGTTTGACGGTTGTCGCAGACTGCACTACTTTCTCCCACGCAAACCCAAAGCGAAATAACAGTGAACACTTAAAAGATTATCTATGTAACATGACAAACAATAGTGAGACACACAGTGGAAGGTATTGTTTTCCGGTTCAAGGAATCCTTGAACGTGGTGTATCGTCTGATGGTAGGTGTCTATTTCTTTGTGCTGCTGACTGAAGGGATATTTACTGATCTACTGCCCTGCAGAAAACGAAACGGTGTCTCGTGCAGACACTATGTAGTGAACACCTGAGCCGTCTGCTTAACAAGGGTCTCTTTCTACACGAACACGTAGCTAACATATCACCACATTAATGGTGCTCACTCTCTAGCTTATTAGTCGGACATTTGTCGTGATCGCAGTTCATAAACTATACCTTTACGACAACCTTGCACGCTGTGTGCGGTTGCGGGATATACGTCAGCATCTTTCCTCCGCGCTTTTATTTTGATCAGGTTCATTTCACGCGCATAGGAACGTGCGGATAGCACAGAGTCCTCCACGAAGTGGAGCACGTTCCGGGTGGTCCGTTACACAAGTCGAACGATTGCCCCCCAAACACACAACATTCGGCTTTGCTTACAGTAAAATACATCTATTCTACGAATACCTATGTCAAAGCGGTTTTTGATCGACACATACGCAAGCGTCCGTATTGGAGCAGTTAACAAAAAGAAAATAAGAAGACAGTCTTATACACAGGTCGTGGCGTAAGTACTGTTCTGGTCCGGCGGGACTGGAAACCACTTGGACACGATCCGTGGCGTAAAAAGCGCCGCAAAAGCTTCGCGAAACTGCCTGCTCATAGAGCAGTACAGGACGAAGTTAACGGCGCTGTTGAAGAGCGCCAGGATATCCATCACCTCACCAAAGTTCATGTAGACGTTCTGGAAGAAATCATCTCCTAAGATACCGCTCAGCAATGCCGCGATACCCGATGGGAATTCGGTCACGAGAAAGAGAAGCAAGACTGCCAGGAGCATTCGCGTTGTGCGGTCGTGCGTGCGGTTGTTCTCTTCGCGAGCCTTGAGTCGCTTCTTGCGCGCGTTCGCTTCGTACAAGACACGCATGAGACCGAGACTGAGCGCGGTCAACGCGATGCACGGCACTAGCTTCATGAGGACAGAGTACGTCCAAAAGTTGAGCGTCTGCAGCAGACCGTCGTTCGCTTTGGTGATGTTGCTGAAGTCGACTTTATACGAAGGCACTACGAGCGCTTCCGTGTCTTCGTGCACAGTAAAGGACAAGTAGACCGGTAGGCAGCAGAGACCACACGAGAGGTAGACGCTTCCGATGGCCCACTGGGCACGTTCCATGCTGCACCACTTCTTACTGTTGGCAGGAAAACTGACGGCCAGAAAGCGCCACACAGCCAGCGTCACCGTGAGCCAGGTGGAAATAGTGTGGAAGACGATACTGACGTGAGCGTGGATAAGAATGAAGACTGCGGCGCTGAACGATTGTCCTCCTCCGGGAGGATGGGGTAACACGTGCGTGTATATCGTGTAAGGCAGGTAGGTCGTGATGACGAGCATATCAGCTACAGCCAGACCGGTCAGAATGCCGTTAGTTGGTGATATCATGTTTCTCCTGGTCAGAACGATGATGTTTAGGACATTGGCGACGATGCCGAACACGCAGACAGTCATGCTCAAGTACCCGTGCAGGTGCGTGGTGTACCAGAGATGAAACTGGTGTAGTTCCGCACCGTAGTAAGGAAGGACGGTGGGTTCGGGTGACGGAGTGGCGTTCAGCCCCTCCGTCTGCCACCAGGATGAGCTGTTAGAAGCCAGCATGAGTTCATCCAGATGGCCCTCGGAAGTGTTCTGGACGTTGAGCAGTTCCATGCGACTAATGGTTGGTCACCGTTGATGGGGTTGTCTCATTCTTGAAATAGCAGGTTTCTCCTCCTCTTTGATGTTACCTGCAAAGAGGAAAGACAGCCGTTAGCGTCTGCTACCTCTTCAATTCTCTGCATGATGCAACGCTTGCAAAGATACATTTAATGCACATTGCTCCAGTGTTTAGGAGAAACTCTGAATTTCTGAACTCACTTTCTGTTGAAGACTCAAGCGACACCACTAATTTAAGCAAAAAGCTTACGAGCGTTATACGTCGTAGAAGGGCCCCAACAAGACAAGACGTTTCCTTAAGCCCCTCGCAAAAAAAGAGCCCTAATCGCCCAAGAAAATCTCAGGTGCACATCAAACGTCACCATACCAGCAGTGGACATCGGTTTCGAGCTACTGCCCTCTCATCGGCAGTGTGGAGGTTGACGACGTACGTAGTTCGACTTCACTTTGCATTTTATCCTATAGTGATTTCGCAGTGAGGAGGCGTACTTCTCACTCGGAGAGGTCGGTATCACGCGCAGTGACAATCGGGAGATACCCCTACGAATGTTTCCTACCAACGCAGTGCTGATGGGAGCCAAGTATAGCTCGATACAGCTGTCTAGTGCTGGTATCACGGCATTCGACTTGTGTAATTTCCTTTCATATGCAAATTTCATAAAGCTGTAGCTTCATGGAGTGTCGTAGCGGAGGAGTACAAGCTGGAGGCTGTCGCTGCTTTGTACAGCACAGAGAACCACGAATGTCCACTGGATATTCTTCTTCTTCTTCTTCTTCTTCCTACACCGCACTGGCCATTAGCCACGGAGGCGATTGGCCATGGATTAATACAGGTGGTGGTAAATTAGAAACGGGCTGTGGCCATTAAGAAGTGAAACACAGCGGTCTCAATATTCATATTGAGATGGATATTCTCATTTGATACGAACGTCAACGTCCTAGTCGAAATATTTTTATAACATACATACAACATTAGAAAATGGGTGTCATTTCACATATATCCCTTCAATCTCCAACAAATTGTGGAAAAGAGATGTCTGCTTATGGTTCATTTCACCACGTCTCCCGGACGACACATCTGGGTTGTGATATGGAGCAACTTTCAACCGACATATTCTTTATGATGACAATGTTGTAGCCAAGTTTAAAGGTGGAGTAGAAAACACGTGATTTGACATCTTAATATTCGATTCTGGTGGAAATAAATTTATTTCACCCATTTTTCCGCCCCTCATACCTGACAATGCTTCTGCTATCTACCTGCTTCTGTACACACCCACATCCGCTTCTTTTTGTGGAGGTGGCCCCAAGATGAACTGGCGAGTGACAATAAGTAAAGTAGCTGGGGCCGCTTGCACGAACGCAGTTGAGCGTTTTTCCTTCTTTACTTTGCTCCTCAACGCTGAAGTGGCTTTCACGAAACATTAGGGGAAGCCGTTTAGGAAATTCGTAAGGACGTCGGTAAGGAGAAAAGTTAGGTAGCATCAATATACTTCACAGTCGTCCACATGCTCTCTGACTGTACGCGATCATAACGGGCGACGTTTTCGATATTTCCAATGTTATACTGGTTATACGGCGGATGAGATTGCGGCGATTGTTCGCCACAGGTGTCTCCCTATCGTAACAACACGTCTTCCGGATCCGGGAGAGCCCTTTCGAGCATTTTATTCCTGTCCAACGTATCCGACGAATAAGCCTTCGTTTCATATGATCCCCTGCCAGCCTGTAGGTCGTACTCGCATTACAGTTTCTGGCGAAGAGGAAATATCTCATCACGGCAGGAGATTGTATTAACGTGCACGAATCAACGGCGTGGCGTGTTGTTCTACGAATTGTCTTCGCTGTGACCTTCGCTGTGTTCTATGAAGTGGCAAACTTTCTTGGAGTGGTGGGAGCAGCACTCCAAACGTATCCAGGCATTTGATTTCGGATAGGTGAAGAAAAACTGCTTGACTATGTCGTGTAATCGACTCGCAGTGTACATGACTCCAGAATGGCGCGCTAAGTGCTATTGGGAAGGAGATACAGCACATTGTTCACCAGGGGATTTTACCCGCAGACAGTGGATACCTGTGCCGAAGGTACCTGATGACGCACTTTCTTCGGCCTTCAACTCCAGGAGGAAAACAATAACCCGTCGTGTGCATAGACAAGGAGTGTTTTTGAAAGGTATACACTCATGTTGCATTCGCATAATCAAAAATAACATGGAATTCTTCATCCCAAATTCAAAATGAACACACTCAATAAAGTTGTGTGAAAAAATATTCGAACGCATATACATATTCTAAAATGCTGTCAAGCACAACTTTTGCATAAAGCTTGCAACATGCTTTTTGCAAGCTTTATACTGGTCATGCTGAGGAGCTTGGACACGTTTTGCAGGGTACAGCAGGCTATGATGACTACAGCAGCATTCATGCTTTCTTTTCAGTTCCGTACGGAGATCACAAAAATGCCGTTTCACCTGCCCGAAGGCACCGCAGCAGTTGTGGGAAATTATTAACACGAGAAATCAAAATTGAAGGTGAGAAAAGCAGCGTACTGGTTAGAACATATGCTAACTGCTCACTTCCTCAGCGGCAAAGCAGTCTGCAGCTTATCATCACGACATCTGTTGGTGATGATGGTTATTACACCAACAGCTCTCAAAAAGCATGTTACAGGTACAACAGACATGAAGTGGCACGCTTTATATTTGCCATTTGCTGAGAACAGGGTCAGTTAGTTACATCATTGGAAATAGCGGTTGGTCGTCACCGTGTTAAGCGGTAAAGTTATGTTTTGACAGTGTAGGCAGGTAGACCGCTAAGAATACAATGACAGGCCACCATCACCGTTCAACTGAAAGTCACTAACGTTAACCCACTAGAAAATTTATATTTCAACTTCTTGGAGGAAAAGTTCCGCAAGAATAGGATGCAGAACAGGAGCGTCGTCTTGCTATGGCGAGTACTCTTGCAATCGTTCCCAGTTGTACAATTTGCATTACGAGAGGCACGCTCCACAATGTTCAAACGGGACGAAAAGTCTCATGGTGCCCCTCACGTGTGCATCAAAGGAACAGCTTATCAAGGATACGCAAACTTCATTCGGCACTCATCTTCAAAAAAAAAGAAAAAAAGAAATCTTTCAGTCGCAAAGCTTTTCGCTAAAGCTGCAATGCGGTTGGAAGGACAGTGTCATTGCAAGGTGGGTTTCTGTTATAAGTAAGTCCATTTTCCGTTTAGACGCGCGCGACCAAAGCATGTGTTGGTTTATGTTGACATTCCGTTGACATTTAAACTCAGGAAGTCAAAAATCAAAATGTCAATAAGTGAAGTGCCATTTTCGTTTGGTTAGATTGGGTAATTAGGGTTATAGATTCAGGAAAGCTAACACTAACAGCTCAGCTGCTATAGTGTGAGCTGAACTGTGTTTGACGTGTTCCATTGGCAGAGGAGCGGGTGACGCTGGTATCCCCTTCCATGTGGCATCTAGTTTGTTTGAACTCTTTATCTCACTTGTATATGTGTATCTCTCAATGGTACGTTTAACTTGATTCATGGAAATAAGATATGCGGATATTTTCCCCTGAATGCGACAAATCACTGAGGTTCCCAACCGTGTCTGCCTTCGTTTCGTAGCGGCCCCCACCTCCTTCAAGTAAATTTGAAATTAAATGTAGCAAATGACAGTAATGGGGATGTATGTTTTGATCCCATTATCTCCAGGGCTTGGGTTGAAGGCCTTCGATCGAACGCCATTTGCGAGCCGTAAGTAATTAAGTCCCGAGCACGGATAGGTTAATCGTCTTTAATATATTTATATCATGGCGAGGCGGTGGAGCGTACTGATGCCGCGCTCCGAATGACTCCATTTATTTGCCGGGCTTGAGAGACCGAGGTTTACGCTGTACAACAAGTGCTTCACTGATTATGCTTATTAGTGTGTGTAATTGTCATCTTCAATGAACCACATTAATTACAATTCATGAAACCCATACTTATAATTAATAAAAATATGTTACAGGCGGTTCAACGGGAGAGTGAGTCGACACAGGAGCCTGACATGAAATGAGATCGCGCTTGCAGTTGTAAGCAGCAAGCTTTTCCGTTCACTAAAAAGCCGCCACAGGGCGGTTGTCTCTCCCAAACTGACGCCCTTCGGAAGGTCACTGGAGAAGCGTGTTAGCTTAGCTCAGTTCGTACATCCCTGGACCGGCAATCCAAAAGATGTGAGTTCCAGTCCTGCAGCTGGCTAGGTTTTCCAGTGACTTCTTTCCTTCGCCACCTAAAATCGAAGCCTCGTTCCATACGTGACCACACAGGACGGGAAATTTAGGAGTTTTATGCATTTCAAAATACTACTCACAACACTTCGCGCATGCGTAGGCATGCGACGAGGTTGACTCTTTCCCATGCCAGTAAATTGGCGCAGCCTTTCGACAGAAGCAAAAAGTGCAATATGATGTCACGAGCGACGACGAGACACCCCATGCAGAAGGGGAAATAGTATGGATTATCGTGATGAAGGTGGTGTTGCTCACAGCCGCTAGTAACTTGACGATGAAGTCTGCCGTTGGTTGCAATTAAGGACCTGGCGGTGACCCCGAGGACGACACGTTCCCTTTCGAGATTCACGGTTTCTTGTCGTGATGATAAAGAAAATGTTTTAGAAGGGTCTTATCACTTGACAGCTTCCAACTGTGCATCGCGACAAGCAGCGGCGTCTCATTAGAGAGGCTGCAAGTATTTTGGCCACTATCGTACAAGACTTCCTGTACCTGGTTCGGATCCTTCTAATTTTCGTTAGCAATGATGTGGCTGAAGGAACACATATTTGCTAATTAATATCTCGCTGATCCCATATCGGTTCGTCGCTGTTGACAGCTGGAATATTGTAGTTAATAATGCAAACACGAAGGTGGCCCCTTTTTGGATGTACCGGTGGGATAGCGTACCAGGCCTAAAACGGTCAGTGGATAGAGAACAGTGGATACGATCGAATTCCACCGCCGATTAAGCTGTCAAGAGTTTTGACTCGGTTTTCATCAGTTTTTCGCGGCGAAGTCAGACAGGTCTAAACATGTCGTCCATATGCCGGAGTTCGCATTTAACGTGCCTGCATAAATCAACTGTAACATCGTCCTTGACTTCTGCCCTGTTGTCCGTTTTCTTGGGTGCCGAAACTCAGGCTTTTTGTACGATGAAATCCTTGCCACCCTTAACCTACGAAGTAGCACGATGTGCATAAAGTGTGAGGTACACAAGTCTTCACAAAAACTTAAGATACAACTACGGAGGCATTTGTTTCATGAATGAGCAAGAACATTCCCAGAAATTTCACACTGCCTGGCTTGCCATCCGCGCACCGTGGCACCCGTAGCTTACACCCCTCCCTCCCTCACCCTCCAAATTAAGCAGTTCCCTGCGAAGTCGGCCCACGATGTGTATGACTCCCCTCCCCCTGTGCCACTCGTTCTATTGCACAGTGCTTACTAAGGCCGACCTTTGTCAGCTGAGAAACCAACACAACCGCCACCACCACCCTCCCTAGAAATCTGAGCAAAGTTTCTGCCAACTTCACCTAACGAGATGCCGAAATCAGACGCGAGAAGAACTCAGCTCCGAGATATAGAATCAACTTATTATTATTATTTTTTATTTCTTTCTCAATATTTACCCGGCCGTCCAAACATAACATTAGACTTCTTGCATTTTGAACTACGGGGAACATTGCAGTGTTCGCTCGGTTTATATGCTTCTGTCACTTTAAAACAATTTTAAACTGCATCTAAAAGTGTCATAGATGAAAAAAGCAGGAAGTTAATTAACGAAAACACTGAAGATTACGCATGCAGCGCCCGCCTTCATTATTGAAGACGTTGAGAAAGCCGGCGAATCTGAGCCTCTCTCTTCTTCCTGAGTTGCGTCTGCGCAGTACGTCATTCGGTGATGACTTATTCGAAAAGCTGTTCCCGAGCTGAGACTTAATCTGCACACTATAATGAAAGCCAGGCAAAAAGTTGTTTTAACCAAAACAGGAAACCGAGCGATAAAAAGAGGCTGCTAGAGTATCAGTATGTGGCAGCAGATCGTCTGCTGTGCGTCTCGCTTTGAAACTCCTCGCACCCTTGGCAAAGACGAGATGCAGATGAGCTATACACTTGTTATTTTCCCTTCGGTCTGCGTTGAAAAATGTAGTGCACTTAGCACCAACTGTCAAACAGAATGATATTTTCCTGTGCTTAGATTTGTTGAAAACCTTGTGCGAGAAGTATACTTGGACAAGATAAGATGGTCCAATTCTTGTCCCCATGTATGTACCCAGGTCGTTTCCAACATTACCACCAGGCAGGAGGGTAACCGACTCAAACCCTATCAAATTTTGAACGACAGCATGCAGGAGCTGCCGCATTTACCGCTGTCAAACTATGCTCAAGAAGATAATTGGCAAAGTGGTTTGAATGGGCAAATATTTCCGGTCGAAGAAACTTTGAGACGAATATCAATTACCTCCGGATAATTTGAACTGTTT
Source organism: Ornithodoros moubata (assembly GCA_029532675.1). NCBI lineage: Eukaryota > Metazoa > Arthropoda > Arachnida > Ixodida > Argasidae > Ornithodoros > Ornithodoros moubata. Next base: position 10,246 of record JARGYV010092326.1, read on the forward strand.
GAGAATGAAATCTGTAACTAAGTGTCTATGAGGGAAAAGTAAGTCCCTGCGAGTAATATAGTAGCCTTGCACCTGTCTTCGCGAAAAGTTCTTCTTTGCGCTAAGCTAGTAGTGTCTTGTACTACCCGCGGGTGCATTTTGGTTTCGACACGGGCTCTGGCTTTCAACGCAGTGTGGGTAGCGATTTCGACGCGGTTGGCATTTCGTCAGAGATTACTTTCAAACAAAATTTCCACATGAAGATTTCATGTTGCCCTACATTGCGAACTCAAGTGGTCTGTTCTACCCACATGTAGCGGACTCCTTGCATCTTGAACGTCCACATCGATGCATGAATCAGTCGCACCACTCACAACAATCGTCTACACCAGCGATACCTAAAGTTCAGGAAATCACGAATAATCGCGGAGCTCCTGCTATGGATTTCGGGCTGCTGGTGGCTAGAATGCACGAATCATCATTGCAAGCCGGTGGATCTTATGTGCATAAGTAACTCGGTTCATCAACCTAGAGAGCCAATGGCTTTAATTATTAATCACAAACAGCAGCTCCTCAAGATTATTTCCCAAATTATAAATGAGTTAAAATGATATGAAAACGTACAATATTACGTTATGCCGTCGGGGAGTCAAGTGTACCAAAGTAATTGTAACGACGTCACTGACCCTCTTAAAAATATAAACTAAACTACTAAACTAAAATAAAATAAAAATATAAAATCTTCAAGAAAAATTTGTTGTCTCGAGACCTTTATGCATGATGACATATTACGTACCTCTGATATCTCCTCTATATCTTCTGTCATCTGGAAATTGATAATTCAGGGTTTCACACACCTGACAACTGTGACTGTGAGCGAGCCGCAGTGGTCCATCAGCAAATCGATTTCGCCTGCTAACAGTTGCTGAAATCTCCACACATACAACACGATACTTTAGGAACCCTGCGGAAGATGTCTTGCCCCAAGCAACTTGTTCGCTACCTGCCGCCTAATCGCTGGCGTCCTCGGTCTCAGTCGAACTCTCAACCTTGGACTTGCAAGGCAGACGTACTGCCGACCGAGCCTGGGTCTACAAACAAATGGTTGTGGTATGTGCAGAGTGGCGCATTTTGCATGGCAAGACGCTACAACAGCATTTAACTTCGTAGTTCGTGTTTTCTGAAAAGAAGGTTTTAAACAACTGCAAATACTTCTTCCGATATTGTACCCTGCTTGCCTTGTTTTCTCATTTACGTCGATTCGTTTTTAATTGTTTTTGTGCTTTTTTTACTGCTCTTCCCTCTTTCTGCCTGCTTGGTCAGGCTTCGCACATAGGTCCTTCATTCCATGGTATAATGTAATTTTTTTTTAGGAACGTGCGACTGGCTTCGTTTGTCTGCATTGCGACACCCTAGAGGCTGGCCTATTTGCCGTTCACGTTTTCAGCCCTACAGTCTATCCCACCACCCCCGTCCGCTGCTTTTAGTTACCAAGGTGTCGAAGACAGGAAATAATACTGGTATTTCCCTCTTACTTCTGCCTCACTCCATAAAACGCAGAAACAGCATTACAGAATGTCCTCCCTCCAATAGCAAGGCGAATAACTAATCGTCTTATTCTATTTCTCTCGGCCTCCACCACCGTGTGCCGTTTGTTTACAGCAAGATGCTCAGCGCGCAGCGAGATGCGCTTGAGGACCAGACTTTCAGGAATTTGCGCGAAACCCCTCTCCATGAAATCCGCGAGATGCATTCTAAAATGCCTACGGATTTCCACAGATATTATTCTTATTTCCTCCTCTAAAGCTCCGCTACTCGTGTCTGCTTGCTCTATGTCCGTTTACGTGGCAGGGCAGATCTCTCATTGCATGAAGGCGTTTTCGGAGGAATGAAAACTGTTATACAACATTTGCATAAAGCTATTAAAAATCAGCTGCTCTTTAGGTTCAATCGTCAACGACGGAAAGGGAGCGATAAAAGAAAACAACAGCTGCTTATATATATAGGTGGTAATAGAAATTCACGAAGAAAAATCTTTTCCGTAACATTTGGTTTAAGCAACATAGCTTTTTTTCTTTTGTTTCTCCATACGCTGTGATGAACAAGTGCTGTACGGGGTAACGTTAAGTACTATGCACTTCTGTAGAATTAAGACGCCGCAGTTCCAATCCTGTTCTTAGCGTTTTCACTTCAACGTTCCATTTTATTCATCGCGTAGAAAAACCCGGTCTTGGGAGAAGAAAAACAGGATACACAGAGAGGGAGCTCAAGAGGAATTTCGTCCCCCAGATCGCCTGCACCTATTTTATTTTATCAGACCTAGCCTGTTCTTTCGTGCTGGACAGCGGTCCTTACGTTGTCATCTCCTGCGTTACGAAATGATCTGCCAAGAGAGCATTCCGTTTGAAACACTTCCCACTTGAGCAGGATGTGTGGCGCAGGCCCGACATAGAGTTTGTAAAGGTTTTATGGGATTGATTATGTATCGATTACTCCGTTTAACATTCTTTTCCCAATTGCTGTACTCAGTTCCTTTAGCATGCAGGCTTCTATGCAGTGGGAAGACGCCTTAGTGTCCGAATCCAGATTAGGATTATGTCGATATAGAAACAATTCGGATTCGAGCTGAGAGCCGTTTAAAGATCTTCAATATTAGTGTCAACCGTTGTGGTTGTGATAGCACATCGATGATGACACTATCAATGCGGACGATCGTGCAAGTGTCAATGCACGCGGCCCTTAAAGGGATTATGTAGTGGTTTAATGTTGAGTTTGTTGCACGCAGTCTCCAAAACGTGCCATATGTTCGTCCTGTTATTTAGTTCAAACTCGAGCTCATCATGGACGGACAGGAGGAAATGCATACTGTTTCGTGTTGCAACGTTGAGAGGTCTTTAATGCATCCAGCATACGATATTCTAAGAATGGCTTTCACTCTATGCATAAGAAACTATAGGGGTTGTACAAAGTAATTTGAACACAACAACGCATCGCAACTAATTTATTAACAAGCCATGAATACCCTTATCGTGCAGTGCGCACATCACAGTTTCCATCGACACTGGCTCCCTTAAGCTTACATTCACCTCTGTGGCGACCAGGGGGACCGTAGTTTAGATCTCTGGCCACGATGGCTCTCGTTTCTTGCGTCGAGCTTTGATTTCCTACCGCAGCTACATCGATCGGTACATGTTTTTCTGATCTTCGTATACTCTGACGTGACCAACGAAACAGTAGGCTTCTGTGTACCCCCCAATTCAGCAACTCGAGTCAAAGACGCCCCAACCAACTTTCCCCTCATCATTTCGCTAATGTGAAGAATCAGACCTTCCGAGAACCTCAAGTGCAAACGTTTTTCAACGACAGAATACCGTTGGTCGCTTGTGTCCTGTATGTACACAGTTACTTGGTGTGATATCGAGTGGTATTCGCACTTCCGGGTGCTTGCGAGGAATTGCGTTGAATTTAGCAACGGGCGTGAAAGTTTGGCTCAAACAGGCATTGATCGGGGAGTTACCATGAAACACCGTTGCAAGTTCTTCACTTGCGATCTAGCAAAGACGAGAGATATATACATAGTGACAATACATGTGAAAACATCGCATGGAAGGGGGCTTATTGCCTGTGGTGTGTCGCTTAAACTTTGGAACCAATAGTCGGAATAATGGTGGATAAATCGAGTTTAACCTTTCAAGACTGCTGCGGGAAGGAATGGTGGGGTCATATCAGGCCTAACGGTAAACGTGAGAGCGTAGACATAGGGGCTCATTTTACAAGTTCATCTCGGAGTGTCCTCCGTTTCTCAGTTTTTTCAAGTGAACTCCGAATGGTTTCATTTCTAAGCGTAGTTTCGCCACATAACTAACCCGAATCTCAGAGCACGGCAGTATCGATATCAGCAGCAGGAAGGCTACCGGCATACGTTGAAAGAAGCAGCAGATTTCTCAGCAGGTTCCTTTCGTTATAAAAGGTAGAGAGCATGAGAGAGAGAGGAAAAGTAAAAATAAAAAGACGGCCTGTTAGATGTCTTGTACATCTTTGTGGACCACCGACCTCAATATGTGACAGTCTGAGACCATATTGCAATTTCGTGAGGCGACCCGGTCCTGCCTCACTCGTTGGCGAGATTACAAACACGCCTATCTCGGATGTCGACATTCAAGGAAAGCCGAAACTCTCTACTTCTCTTTGGGGACGCGAAAACAAAACCACAGACAGCAACAACACAGCGAAGAACTCTCGTATCCGACTCCTCCGATCGGTCCTAATTGTTTCCTTTATCGTCGTCGAGACATACAAAGAAAAGGGATTGCTCGTCTGGGTCTCTGGTATTGTGACAGTCACGTTGTTTATTTCTCTTTCCCTCCGTGGTTTGTATGATCTTGACGCACAAAGGAAACGGAGAAATGCCTCGCGAAGCAGAGAACACTTCTGAGAAGGAACCCCTTTATTAATCAAACATCGGCAAAAGGTCTCTGACTCACTCCCACAAAAGAAACTATACGTTAGAAAGTTTTTTCCCTTTGTCTTTGCATAAGAATATACCTTCACGATACCTCCACAACAAGCACTCCCGAACGTACGGGCTTGTTGCGTGTGTCAACAACATGTGTTGCATGTATCGTACAAGGAGGTAAGAAGGTAATGAAAGTTCGCGAAGGACGAAAGTTCACAGATTCCGAGTTTTTTTTTTTTTTTTTTTTTTTTTATAAACGTGTTTCTGTACTGCACTGGGATAACTGCCTCGTCAGATTGTTTATTGTGGCACGTGAAGGAGACACAAAACACAACTACTGCTTTCGAAAACTGTGTGATATGCTAAAGATGTCGTGCGACAGCATCAAAGCGACCTTATTCAATATCATGAAAATGCTATTATAATGGCAAGGCTCGCCATGATCAGCGTTTGTTACTTCGTGAGGCAACACACGTGAAACACGGATACCCCGTCATTCAAGTGACATCCATTTATGTGAAATAGACAACCTGACCGACAGGAGTAGCCGTCAAAAAATAGTCCTTTGTGCCTTTATATTCACCACCATTACCACTACCATCCAAAAATGTTAGCGACACAACCCACGCGCTAGCGACAAAACAACGCGCTCCCTTTTCAATTATCTAATTCTTCTGGCGTGTTTCACCTTCATCGCGAAATGTACCAGTAATCGATACGCAAAGCCTGAAAACATGTTGTGTTAGCAGACTGGTCCCCCCCTTCTGTCTATCCTGCTTTTACGTGTAGTTTCTTAACTCAGCGACGCCGTTTCCTAGGAAATTATGGTCCAAGTTGCCTGACTGAGTGTGCGCTGAATGAAAGTCGTGACTCAGCAGAACTTGCCCTTTTCTGCAAAACAGCCTGGCGGCGGCCCACGGAGGTCCATATTTATTATGTGATGCGGTCTCTTCATTTCTCGGTACCTGGAATCCATTTGGTCCTGTCTGCGTCTCAGTGAAGTGATGAAAGGGAACCCGGAACAGCACGTTCCGCCTCGCTCTCCTGTCTGCACGGATATCACGTCAGCCTTGAACACGAATAAGAGACCGGCATGTAAGCGTCGTTCAACTGAAAAGTAGGTAGTCTAGACTTGTTTCTGTTTCCGTATTAAACTGGGAGGTTTCCTTGATTGACTAATACGTGAGTGGAAGTATTTTCTTTGTGAACGTGCATACACTCTTAAAACAGAACTTCACAGCACAGCACGACGATGGCCAATCGCTGTTCCAAATGATATCGTTCAGAGACGGCATTTGCTGAAAACGGTGGGCGTACGCCA
>JARGYV010092357.1:0-14269 GCA_029532675.1 Ornithodoros moubata
TCTATGGTATCAGGCTTCTGCTCGCTTATAGCGATTACGTTCTGGCACATGCAGGTGCTGGAGCTGCGCAATGAGTTGGAAGCTCGTGGCCTTTCTACTAAAGGCCTGAAGTCCCAGTTAACTGCCCGACTGGCTAAGGCTTTGAAAGCTGAAGCTGAACAAGTTGAGGGTGTCAAACAAGAGGCAGAATCAGATGCAGGAGATGCAGCTGCAGGGGATAAAAAGGAGGTAAGTAAGTTGTGTTCAACTAAGGGTTCAATAAAAAAAGCAGTCAGTCAAACCAGACAGATTAACGGACCATTTTGTCACAGCTTTGAATACTGTATGTGTATTAACACTTACGGAGTATCAATTTTTGTGAATTTGGGAACACCAGTAAAATTGGGAAAAGCTGTACTTGCGAATAAAGGCGTGAAATGAAATGTAAGAAATTAGGGACTGCTTTCAAAGTACAAAAGATTGATTACCCATGAATATGTCTGTAAATGACAGACCTCTTTTTTTGCAGAAATTAATACATCACAAATACTTATACACTCACAGTAATTATTAGGCAAGTTTCTAGGTATGGTAACCTTATGGGCTGTGGGAGTGAACACTCCATCTGGCAGGGCAGCTGTACTTGTGTAGGCACACTGCCTTTTTTGTTGGCTGTTGACGAGAATTTGGCTGCAGTGAAAAGTGAAGACTACATGTCCCTAGTGAAAGGAATACAAAGATAGGGTTTTTATTGAGTTCCTAATAATGGCACACTTAACACAGCCCACGGTGATATTATTGTTTTTCACATGGTCCAGAGACAGGCCTCTGCACATAAGTTTGGAAGAATATCTCAAAATTCTATCAGTTGGGCTTTGAGTACAGTATAACTTTCATTCTGTTCTAGGATTCGTCCATAGTCATGTGACCTGTGCTTTTGATGCTGCATATCAATGTATCAATGAGTATGGCATCTCTGTGACTGTGCAGGAGGCAGAACTCCAAGGTGATGACACCAAAGAAATGTCTGAAGATAAACAAACTTTGGAAGACAAGAGCGAAGGCATGGCCCTGCAGGATCTTCCCAACTCTCCTGCGATCCTAGTTCAGCCTTCAAAGACAGCGAAAGGAGGACGCTTTGATTGCACTGTCATGTCACTTTCTCTCCTATTGGATTATCGGCAAGAAGACAACAAGGAACATTCTTTCGAGGTGCGCTAGTCTGCTCAAGCTGTGCTACTTTGTTTTACTGAGTTTTTTTGTTCTTCCAGGTTTCCTTCTTTGCCGAACTTTTCAACGAAATGCTCATTAGGGATTTTGGTTTCAACATCTACCGTGCACTCCTTGTTGCTCCAGAGCCAAAAGAGGTAGGCTCTGTAAACATTCAACAAGCTTTTCGACGGTGCGAGAGATAAGATTTCTTTCCTTTTTTGTATTGAAGAGGTGCAAATTGCAAGGAATGAATCTCTATACAGAATACATGGTTGCAATAGAGCGTCCTAAAAATGCACATGTTTTGACCACAAAAATTTGATACCTTTAGTACAAAATTTGTATAAAAATTGAGTATGAGAAAAAGAAGAGCTGGCTGAAAAGAAGAGATGGAGAAGTATGGATGACAAAAATGACATAGAGCAGTAGAATATCTCTGCCTTCCATTTTTTGCATGTTGGTGCAGACTTTTTTAGTAGAAAATTTCTTGTCAGCAGAGTCTCTCTATCAGCCTGCCAGCATGCATTTGGCCCCATTGGTTTGATCACAAGATCAGCAGTTCATGCTTCCCTATGTAGCGAAGTAGAATGATGCCATTGCATTATTGACTGCATGCTTTTGTGTCTTCCTGCTGCTGTAGCTTCTTCATTGTTGGCTTGTTCTTATTCTGCAGGAGAAAAAGCGAGACAAGAAAGATAGTAAGGACCAGAAGGACACCACAGACAAAAAGGTCGACCGCAAAGACGATCGCAAGGATGATCGGAAAGAAGAAAAGAAAGAGGATAGGAAAACAGAGAAGAAAGTAGAAAAGCGGGAAAAGAAGGTTTGTGGCCACCAAAAACATGTAGCAGTATCTATAGGGGTTGAGGGCAGTTAAACCAGAGCCTTAGAGAATAATGTATGGGGTGTGGCTATAAAATAACCAGGTTGGTGTGAGAACACTTGAATTGTTGGTATTGAACCCATATTGTGATCTGACTTTTAATCATTCTTCAATGTCAGTCGTAGAAAGGTGAGGGATAAAAGGAAAATCTCCAAGGTGAGGGTTTGTCTAAAATACAATAAAATTGTGTTAATTCGAACCTCAAAGGACCGGCAGAAATGTTCGAGTTATCCAAAGGTGGAAATAACGAAAGCATACCAGGAAAATAAGTGAAAACGTGCACAACACAACAAACCTTTATTTAGCGAAGAACTGTGTGATTGCCGCTTGTTCTGTGAGCGTTACTTATGCAGCAGCAACGAGTTTTGGCATCCGTGGGTTGAATTAACACGATTTTGCTGTAGTAAGAGAGAAGTAGTGTAGTTCCGCATGAGAATGCAAGGGGGCGAACTTCGACACATGTTGTGCAGGCATATCTCACACTTGTGCAGAATAGGAGATGAGAATTAAATCGTTTATATGAGGTTCTATCATGTCGGCTCCGTTTTGAGGCACACCTACTTAACACATGGGATCTCCTTTTGGGAAAGGATCCTTCTGAATGCAGTCACTGTGGAAAATAACTTTCAATCATTCAAATCCTCATCGCATGACCATCATATTAACATTTTTGACAACAGTATTTTAAGTCATTGTATGAAACTTTTTTTACCACTTCACTTAACCCTTTTGCTAGGTGATGACAACCTGGTGAGATTAGATAATGTATACAAGTTTTTTAGGGACACAGGAGTTCTAAAAGATGTATAGTTTTAGTCACTAACCACTCACCTAATACTTTAGTTTTAAACATATACCTTTTGCGTAGTAGCTTATAACCATCGTTTGGCACATTGTGGCTGAAGTAGCTTATGCACTATGAAGACCCGAATCATCATCATCAGAATTGAGGGGGGTTTGCTATGCAGAAAGGGTAATATCTGGTGCAAGTGCAAAAATACATTTTAATGCTGCACCTTCTTAACCCAGGATGAAGAGAGGAGGAATGAGGATGAGCAAGATGACAGCGACGCATTTTCGGACGTCTCTTTTGCGGATGGTGACTCTGAGGAAAATAAGGGTATGCCCATCTTCGTGGAGTTGTTGCTTGCTTGGCTTGTACCTGTTAAGATGCACAAACATCTTTTGCAGAGAAACGAAGCAGGAAGGACTCAAAACGTACCTATCGGACAGTTGACAAACACTTGCTGCTGTCTTTCATATACTTTGACCAGAACCAGTGTGGCTACCTGTTTGACAGGGACTTGGAAGAGATATTCTACATCATGGGGCTCAAGCTATCCAGAGGGCAGGTGAGAAGGGTCTGATTTGGACCTTGCTCTAATGTGCAAACTTGGACCAGCAATTTCTTAGTTCTCTTCATTATGCTCGATTGTAGTTGGCCGAAAAGATGGTTAGTGTGCACGTGGTATATGAAACTCACTCGCCAGTTTTACGTACAGGTGCGGAGACTGCTCACAAAGGTTTCACACAGAGATGTAGTGCGCTACCGCAAGCTTACAGATTTTCCGGCATCCACAGACGATGCGAAATGTGATGACAAAGAAGAAGTGGAAGACCAGTGGAAGACACCTGACATGGAGGAAGTTGTGAAGGGTAAGAAAAGTTAATAATTTAAACCCTGGCCTTTATATTTGTGGAAAATTTAGGAACTTTCAAATCATCTGCTGTAATGTAGGGTAAAATTGAAAGGCTCTACATACAGTTTATTTTGCACCACATGTCACATATAGATGGCAGTTGTGTGCAATTTTATTTCAAATCATCTGCTGTCATGTAGGGTAAAATTGAAAGGCTCTACATACAGTTTATTTTGCACCACATGTCACATATAGATGGCAGTTGTGTGCAGTTTTATTTGTTGATGATTTGGTATTTTGAGCACCAAGTATTGTTTAACTATAGATACATAAATAGCTGTATGTACGAATGCAGGTAATTGGGCATTACTACAGAAGCAAGAAAAGGACGACAAACAGGTCACGGACAAAGCACCCGTGGCAGTAGGTGGAATGGTCTTCCACGAAGGGTCTCTGCTGGATATTCCAAAACTTCTAAAGCAGGTTGACCGCAGTGAGAAAGCTCGAAGTCTGACAGAAAGCAGCCTCAAGGATGTGATTGAAGAACTTGGTGAGTATGAGGGTAACTTTTTGGTAGAATGGGAACTTGTCTTTCATACAGTTAAAGGGCCTGGGACAACAATTTTGTTAAGAGATATTTTGCTTGAATATTGAAGGGGGTAAAATATAAACTACAAAGTTTCGCGATGATTGGCTAGGTTTGTTTTTAAACCAAGCACCACGTAAAGCGCCGGGCGGTTACTCCTTGCCCTCCGGAGGAGGAAGGCTGTGACATCAATGCTCCCTGGGTACCCTTATCGCCCTGACGGGATAACGTAGCATTGCCTACTAGTTTCCATATCATTTGAATTCATTTGTAATTTGTCCAATAAATTTTTTTGAACTGCAGCTTCTGAGTAATAATTAAAGCCACTGACTCTTTTAATGATGTTGCTAAACCTTTCTACGGTGAACCTACAGGTGATTCGTGTGGCCAGAAATCCGTAGCACGAGCCATGATCTTGTTTCGGTTTTGGTAGCGGCGTTTACGCACTTCTGCTAGAATATGGTGGCTCCCATGAATAAACACTCGGCGAGCGGAAAGGTATATTTGAGGCTAAATTAAAAAACAACGGTGGCGTTTTTGGCGGTAAGAGTGATGCGTGTCATTTATTGCCTTCAGGACTTTCACTGCAAATGAAAATCAAACAGTTGACCCGCGAGATGTCACGGGTTAAAAAAATTCATTCAGTGATAGAGTTCCCATATCAAATGTCACAACTGTAACTAAGTACAAGTATTTCACTTCTAGGCAACTCTAATCCATTGCTAATGTTGTGTCAGGAGGTCTTCAGTGCTCACTCTGTTCTAGTAAATGCTGGTTTGACAGTGTTCTGTTTCAAACTGGAATTGCATAATAAAGAGGCAGTGTGTAAAGAGACCCCAGTGCCCATGCGACTGTCCATGTGTTTTAGAGCCCAACTTGGGGATCCTGTTGCATATGCAGCACTATGCATAATGACCCCTCTCTAATGGGGATGCTAATGCAGTGTTTTGAAGAGAGCAGGATTACCATTTTGTGTATGCTCTGACTCTGAGTTGCCAAGTGACCGATAGGCCTTACCCAGACAGCACGTATTAGTTTATTGTACAAGTTCTTGAAGCGCTTGGAGTGAATATTTTTACTGTGTAAGTTAAGAAATATACGAGTCTTTGTGACCTCGTTTTAGGTGAAGTAAAGGAGTCATGGGACTTGTCACAGAAAGCTGTGCTCAAGACCCAAGCTGAGCTGGATGGCTGCAGGCAACAGCTGTTGAGCACAGAACAGGACCTACACACGTCACAGAAGCAATCTCAGGAGCTGCGGCTAGCCTTGCAGAACTGCCACCAGCACCTGCAGGCAACCCTTAGCAGCCTGGACACTGTGCTCAACCGTAAAGAGGGTGCCACAAAACTCTCCATCAAGGGGGAGAAGATGGAATAGGAGGGGGTTCCTATTCATCACTGTTCTCATTTCAGAGTTGTACATAGCACATTATATCCACGATACCTCTTTTTGCGTGTGTGTGTGAGGAGAAAATCGGTGGGTGGCTCGGTTGTGTGTGAGAATAAAGCCCAGGCCTATTTTTTTACCAACTGCTGAACTATTCAGATATTCATTATTTCACGCTGGGCATCAGAAACTAGGACAAAGCTATTCTACATTCTAATGACTGTAAACATCAGAGTTTAAAGGCACATGGTTGTTTCTCAGGGCTCTGTTGTCTGTTTCTGTTGATCACTCTTTTGGGGGGATGAGTGAGCTGAAATTCTGATTGCTGCTACAGAAAAAGAAAAAGAGGTAATAGTACTTTTATGGGTGAACACCACCACCACCTTATAATCCTCACTCAAGTTTTGTTGTGTTCATGCGAAAATTTTCTTAATTTCCTGTAGATGTCATAAATCTGCAATGATTTTCATCGCCTGGACATACCATGCATTTCCTTCAAAGAAGCTTCCTGATTCCCTTCGTGGATTCTTCATTTTTCTTTGTTTGACTTCTGCTAGAGATCTAGGGTCTTCCTCGAAATGGAGGACTGAGCTTAAGTTGGTCACAAAGCAGTATTGAAGCTTTTTGACACTTAGATAGTATTGAACGCAAAGCATGTGTTATCGCTTGCAACAAATGCATTTTTTATTCCAGTTTTTTCATTCCAGTGTTGTGGACAGTTTTTGAAACAGTCCTATGACCTGTGGGCCTCTTGGGTTGAGCCTACATTGTGAGGCTCTAGTCTGAAAAATGAGGCATCGCTAGAGAGCCTTGGTGGGTATTTCAGAATTTTAATCAATAGGCATGCCAAGTGAGCATACATATAGATCTACCGAGCACATTGTACATACATTGTCACAGATACCTGCACCATACAAGCACTGATATAGGGGCTTGTGACAGTGAGTGGTTTTGGTCTCCTTGAAACTAGAGTTCGCTATTCTGATTGGTTCACAGAATTCACCATAGTACGTACATGATACATTTCACATGCAGTGTGTGTTCTTGCCATTCTTGCTTCATTTTAGGTAATTCTAGCAGTGTGTTGCCTAGGGTGCTGTGAAGTTGTGGTCTTTGCAGGCAATGCATTCGTCACATCTAAAACAGACTGCCCTTTCAGATGGGATATCATTTTGACACGTTTATGCCTTGCTTTAGACCTTAGTTCTACTACACATCACTTCAGCGCAAGAAAGTTTAGCTTGAATATTGCTATTTTATTCAGTATGTATATTTAATATTGGAACCGTAGCCTTATACTAACAAAAAATGGTAAGAAAAAGAAATGCAGCCAAGAGCATACACAAGAGGTAGCCCATGGTGTGTAGAAAGGGCTTGGAAAGTTTGTTGTAATTTCCAACAAATTGGTTGGGGCTCCGATATGGGCTCATCATGCCGAAACTAGGCCCAAGTAACTTCGGAACCTCAAGTTTTTTTGGGCAACCTTGAACTCATTTGTTAACTTAAATTGCCATTCTTCTTACTCTAATTATTACCCGCTCATTTTGGATAATTGCAGCGGTTTCCAAGCAGCCCATATATCCCTTAGACGTTATCACTTAGGGCACAGTTCGCCTGCGAGCCTCCACCGTGAGCTCCGTGCATGGAAGTGCGGCCGTTTCGAGGTAGAACTATAAAGGAAATTTATTCCTCATTTGTTACTAACACATCCGAAACGTATACGCGCATAACTGGTATCGTCTTGGCGTGAATCGCCCTTAGAGACGACCAAGCAGATGATACATGTGGAAGGTATGCTGGAATGTCTTCTCTAAAGCTCTCAGCGAACGTCATCTCGAAACCAGCCAATGCCAACACACAAATAACCGACCGGAGCCAATAAGGTCCCGAGGACGGGCTCTAGGTGCGCCGTGATGCGAGGAGAACCGCGGAATGATGTCTGGGAGACCGCACTGCGGATGTCGCGCAATTGTGATTTAGTATTTAATTTTGTGATTCATTTCTCGATATTTACGCAGCTGTTTGAAGAGCAAATTGGGTGTCTTACGTTTTGAACTACGAGGAACATAATTTACTATAGCATCCTTTAAAATGACACCAACATAGCGCAGAAAGTTCTGCTGATTTTATTTCATGTTTCATAAATTAACTCGGTTCTAGGAGTCTGCATACGGGAGTGTTTCGGCTCCGGTTTTGCGATAACGTCATTGGAGAGCAGTGTTGCCAGATTAACCATAGTAACCATATTCTTGTAGATCAATGTAAAATTAAACATTTTTTAGGTACATTTCATACAGGTACTATAACTTTTTCTTTTCTCTCTTTTTTTTTTTATGTTAATCGCAGCTAGCGGTTTCTAATCAGTTTCCTACAGAAATGCAGGCTACTCACGCGCATTAGGTCCGCCGGTTCGCGAGGGTGATTCGTGCATTCTAGCCACCGTTAGCCAGAAATCAATGGCTCGAGCTCAGCTAGTATTAATTACGAAGTTCGGGTAGAACATGGCGGCTCCCTGTGAACAGCATTCGGCGAGAGAGAAAGTATTTTCCAGCTGAATTAGAAAATAACGGCTGCGTTCTCAGCAGTGAGACTGATGGGTGTCATTTACTGCCTTCAGAGTTTGTATTGTAAATAAAAATCAAACAGCTGATGCGTGAGTTGGCTGGGGATCTTGAAGTATTTTCTTTGTGAATGTATATGCTACCTCTTACGCGCAGTCAACATGGCTTCATTGAGGCGGAGTGCCCCACCTTTCGTTCCACAACTGGCTGCTATCGCCCTGCGAAGAGAGAGACAAAGAACTTTATTTACTCACTGCTGAGAAGGAACACCGAGCTGGGGGAGTTTCATCATTTAGGCTGATAACAAGCGCTCTTCCTTTCCCTTTGAGCTGAGGCACGTGGAGTTTCGCCTATTCGGCGCTCAGTTCTCAACCCGTATGACACCGTGCCCGTTATCATCACGGGGCGTCACGAGAAGCGTTTGACGGCTACACGTGGCGTCTACTTCATGTTTGCTCCGTTTGTCTGCTGCGGTTGACACGCGGCGCTGCCCTTTTAACGTCAATTGAACTTCCTACTGAAACCACGTGACGCGTGTTTCACCGAGAAGAGCACATCCAGTTGGGCGCGGAGCACACTTGTCCGCTCAGATAGTGGGTGAGCAGCGCACGAAGTCGCGCAGTCTCAATCTATTGATATGCTGTGATATTGCCGAAGAAGGCTGTGTCGGTGCCTTTCTAAGTGAGTGTTGAAAGGCAATGTATATCTTCGTGAGACAGCTGCTGGAAAAAGTGATCTTGAAGTGGGTTTTTCCTGGTTGGCAATTATGTTCAAGGTAAGGTTGGAGCTTTCTTCACTTCCTGACATCCAGTTGTGTCTGCCGTGTGTTGAGACTAACGTTGCTTCCACCTTTCCAACGAGTTATGTCGTGAAAGAAAGCGTTCACGTACAAAACGAGTGCGCTTTAGCGGTCTTGCTTCAGCTGGGTAACTCCGCATGTACGGATTATTCATCATTTTTGAGCCTGCGGAGATGAGGCAAATGTCAGTGCGCGTATTTCGCACAGTTTTGAGAGGAACTACGTGGTACGAGTATCGTGGCAGTCTTCCAAGTCTTCAACCTGTTTATATACTCTACTTTCATTCATGAGATACGGACGGTTGTAAGAACTGGACAGGGGAATGTGCCAACATTCGCCTCACTAAAAAACATGGGGACCAGCCCGTTACCGCGCTAACATTTTCGTTAGAAAGGACTGGTCGACTTTCCCGTCCTGCGCAGCACGCGCATTTATATTCTCGATGTTTTTATTTTCGCGTTTTTCGTGAATGGAAAAAAATTGCGAAAATGTGTATACGGGAATAACTCAAAGTCTGGGTGATGGTGCGAAACAGAAAGAGATGGCGATATAAAACGCGCGAATAATTTTAAAAATGAGCTCTTGGGGAAATTCGCAAAAAAATATTACGCCGCGAATATAAATTCGTTTATTGTCGCTGTGTCGTTGGCATCGTAAGAGACGGATCTGTTTCCTGTTCGCCTCGTGCGATAGCAAACGCGGAAAAGATATGTAGGAGCTCCAAAAATAATTCTGGAAAGTCACGCGTGACCGTCGTATTGGAGTAGAATCGAGGCGTTCCGTAAACGGAACAGCGCTATACGAGGGACTGCTTCACTGTTTCAAGTTGAAGGCCATGCTGCATCGCTGTTCTCGAAAACAGTTTGAGCGACTCTTCGGTGCAAAGTGTCATATAGTCTTCTGCTAGTTCAAAAGCCTAAAAAAGGAAAAAGGAGTGCATGCATGAGGAAGTTCCTTCACCACAGGGAAGTTCTGTCTGCTGTTCACTTGGTTACCTTCAAAGTGGGTAGCTCAGTCGGAAGTCATTTTGTTCTGTTGACATTTTCCGCGCATTCTTCAACTGCGTTCTTTAAACTGTAACACCTGGGTTCCTGTCACTTGCGTGTGAGTGCGTGCAAAGAGAACAGCCTGACACACCCAAATTATGATGATTCATGGATGATGATGAAATCATGATTATTCTAATGTTCCTGGGGTTCCCCTCAGAAACTCCACCAACTAGTTCCTTTTCAATTTTGTCCAGTGCACAAAGCGTCATTTGTTGAACCCTGCAACGTGTGTTTCACCGACCTTGGTTGTCCCTACAAAATTCCATACGCACTCTACAAGGCCTCTGCGCCGCTATTAATTGACGAATAACGGATGGAAGAGTGACACAACTAAAGCGGATGCGGTTGTTCCTTGTCTTTCGTTGGAGAATCAAGGAACGTTCGCAGCTGTTCCTCGGTGTAGAAAGGCGATAGGCTAAATAATTCTTTTATCGGCGCCAGCAATTGGAATATCTTGCCGTGCATATCGATGTCCTCTCAAACCCCTCTTGAGGGCAACGTCGTGGGCGCGGTTGTTTTACTTTGGCGGAGACCTTGGAGTTTGGACTTCTGTAAACGTGCTCGGTCGAGGATTGTGTACTTAGTAATCGCGGTCACATTCACATTCTCGTCTCGAGATAAAAGAAGTCACTTTCCTGAAAGTGGTCATTAATAGCAACTCGGGTAGCGTGTATCAAATCAGGGTGCGTTAACGGGGAATGAAGACTGAACGGCCACAGCATCTGTTCTGGCAACGAAGTCGGCCACAACTTCTCGCCAGTAGCGCCACCAAGTTTTCGTCCTGTACAGGGGTCCTCGTTTACGAGGGCAAGGGCTTAGACATATACACGGAGCACCCTGCCTGACGAAAAGTAGTTGGATGTTGTGCGGGGGTGCGTGGTCAGAAATAATTTCAGTAATGCATTAACCTGCATTAATTGGCCTTTTTTTGTTCGTTTATTCACTGAGACGGCAGGCCCGATGGTGAGCACCAGCATGCATGACAATTTATAGTCCCCATCGCAAAAGCTTTTTCTTTCGTATCTGTATAGTGTTAGATAATGCTGACGAGAGTCCAGATTTTGAACCTCTGTGATATGATGTAGTTGGCTGAAGTCAGGCTGAACGGGGCTCAGGTAACCGTTCCAAAGATGACGACCGTCGCGGACATTCTTATTCCAGGTTTCAACGGGCACTGCTACAAAACTGATGACGTAGACCACGACACAATAGCGATTGGACGGTAACAGGAACGCATTCTTCGACATTGCAATGCTTCCCACTAAGAAACTCTCACATGTACGCATGCTGGATCCATACATAAGAAACCAGCAACAAAGGGGTCATTCATGGTCATTCTAGCTGCTGTGGCCTTATCGTACGATGCCCTGCAAATCGCGGTTGAAATGCGATTAACGTGGTCTCATACCCACATAATTTTTCCACGTCATTTTAAAAGTGCACTTTCACGCAAAAGAATTCTTAGGGCAGTATTTATGAAACTTTATTCATGTGATCCTGTATGCAGTACGTGGCAATCAAACATTGTCATTGCCATGTCATTCAAAATTATTGGGCAAACTATGTGGCAGATGGGAAGAAAGTGTACGCTGTTCCCGAAGTGGAAGTGAAGTTCAAGTGTACCTGAAGAAGACCGGACGGAGCCGTCGTTAGAATAAGCGATATTGGTGATTCTGTTTTTGCAGGCATCGGTCGTCAACATGGGGAAAGCTGACGTCAAGCTACTGTTTTGAACCTCATGCCTCCGCACTGCTTGGCGACACTTACAGCAGTGTCATTAACAGAGCGGCTACCCATTGGCCGGGGGACATCGGCTGGGTCTTTGTCAAAGAAAAGAAACAGATAACCTATGGCCAATTCAGAGACGACGTAAGCGATCTTCACATGACATTCGCATGTTCGCTATCAAATGGTCCACTTCTTCCTCATTTCTTTTACCTTTTCTTGTCTAGCTATATTGCTGATGAACATATCCAGAAATGGATTCTCGGGATAAACACTGCAAAAGCCTGCCAAAGGTCTCTAACTGTGCGTTAATGTCAAGCCTCTGTATCTGTCGGAGGTGAAATGGTGGTCGATCAGGGCAAAGGCCTTTGATATACAGGGTGATCATTTTAATCGATGCATATTTAAATATGCTTAAAAATTTAAGAGATTTTTTGCGTGGTGGGATATACGGCCTGGCAGAAATTATTCTGAGGGAACAATGTAACTAATTATAGACTAATTAGTTAAAATTATTTCGCTAACATTTAATTAGAGAAACTAGAGCGCACATTGAATAGGTGGACTTGCAGGCATTGGCTGGCTGAGACTATCCTAGGTTTCAGGATTTGGGTAGCGAGCACGCCTTTCGAGATATCGATAACCGAACTTTGCTGTCCATACCGCAATTAAAAGTGCCGGTAAATTAACTCCCTAAAAAATTAACAATATTTAAGATTGTAAGACTTTCTACTGTATATATGCCATGGCTGCTCTAGTGAGAATGAACGACACGTCCCGTGATGGCATTCTGATTTCATCACAAGGTGGACAAGGCTTGCAAAGGTCTGCTCTCGGCAGGCTTCAAGAGAGGCGAGTCTGTGGCTATATGGTCCCCGAATACATATAACTGGATTCTGATGTACAGTGCCCTCGCCAAGGCCGGCGTCGTTTCGGTGAGCCACTCGTGTTTGGGGCTCTGACGTACGCCCATTTCATAACTCCCTTACATAAGTATTCGTTACTGGCCATACATCGAACGATGGCGCTTTCGTTTCAGGCGTGCATCCATCCTGCGTACACGGCTGCCGAATTAGAGGCTTGTCTAAAAAAGGTGAGAGCGATGCTCTGGCGTGAAGATGTTAATTTTGTTACATGAGCAGAGAGTGAGGGAGGAAAGGGTCGGAAATAAGACAACAAAAGACAAAAGAGGAAACTCCTGAAGCTGTGAACATTGATAATGTCAAGTAGAAACATTCTAAAGCCTACAGTCCGAAAAGTGGGAAACCTACAGTGCCACGGAGCATTCTGATACGACATTTGAACATCACTGTATCCTCAGGTAGGCTGTGCAGGAATATACATTCCAGAGTCGTTCAACACGATGAAGTACTACGAGATTTTGTGCCACCTGATACCCGAGCTCAAGGACTCAGCCCCGGGCCAGCTGAGCTCCACAAAGTAGGTTTGCTTACATGGTTGACTCGTACAGTGGAGGTAACACATCCCCCGCTTTTTTCCACCTTTCCAGGTTTCCATTTCTTCGCAGCGTGATTGTGGACAGTGAACGGTCCTTGCCGTAAGTGTGCGCGTATTTGCATTGACACGTGATGGGCGGGCACATTAGGGCACTGCACGGGCAGTGTTTCTAGTCCCGAACCGACCCGGGCCCGACGTTCCCAAAGTGTACCCAACAAGGGCCCGTCCCGGCTGTGACGAGGCTGTACCCGCCTGAAGCCTATGCTTACAGCATAGCCTCCCATGCAAACAGTTTGGGCGCGTTAAGTAGGGACTGCTCTGTCCAAAGAGAATCGGGACACAAGGGATCTTCGCTTAACGATCCAATTGCTCGCCTGCTACATTTGAGCCATTTCCGTTCATTCGTATCTCCGGTTTGAGATGCAGACGACAGAAACGCGTTTTTCTTTTTTAAAATCACCACTGAGTAAACATAACTTATAGTATAGTTCATGGCAGCTCTTGAATGGAATCCACAACAACTGAAATTCTTCAGCTTCTGTAGGAACACGCACGAAATGGTCAGCACGAAAATATACATATATATATATATTTTTTTTTACACCTGAGTTAAACGTGCACAAGAAGTGCTTGGAACATGACATACTGAACTGAATATAATGGATATTTTATTTCATTAGGGGAACTATTAATCTCCGGGCTATATGTGAAGGAGGAGATGCGGATCTCGCTGAGGCTGAAAAACATATCAGCATTGATGATCCCTTGACAATTGTGTTCACTTCGGTAAGTTTTCAGCACATACACAGCATTCAGTGCGAGTGACACATCAGAATCTTATACGGGAATGATGATGACGTGGAAGTATCTGCCCACTTTCTATGCGAGTAATATACATATTGTATGCGATATAATGTTAGGATGTACGATGATATGGGAATGTTATCATGGTAGAGATGAATTCAGCACAGCCAGGTGTCCGGTTACGGCG
>JARGYV010092362.1:0-14614 GCA_029532675.1 Ornithodoros moubata
TCGAGGAAGCTCAGAGTGCCCGCCTGCTGCAACGACGGACCGGCGTGGAACACCGATTTTGCCGCTCTCGGACCCCTGTAAAACGAGTCGTCCACTCGGATAAGGTGTCGGTGATGCCAAAACGTTTTTCTTCGTCAACATCGAAATTTCAGAAGAAAAAAAACAAAACAGGAAGGGTGATTCTCACTTGAAAAGAGAATGTTGCAACGACCCGAGGGGAAGAGAAGAACCGTTAAAGATGTCCGTAGAAGGCATGGAGGCATAGTGGTCCGAACACTGTACAATGGCGTCGTCGGGACTCGTCATCTGTAACCTAAAAGCAAATGTGTGCGTGGTGAAGTGGAGCACGAGCAGAGAAGAGCTTGGTAGGTTACCAAGAGGAGAGGTCTTTGCTGTACAGGTACGTTTTCCCCGTCGACAGGGTGAGTAAGGGCAAGCCTTCGTCCGTAATACTGGAAGACTTGATGGTTGCGCCAGGGGTACCTGAGCAACATGCACGTATTGGACGTAAGGTGTAGCACACTAACAGTTGATTGTGATACTTGTCCTTTCCTTTTTCGGTTTGACAACGGCTCAAATTTAAGAGAGTAGAACGTCGCCTAAGGTTACAAAGTGGGAGGAAATTAGGTTCAACAGATGCCAAATCTGGGATGTGCTCAAGTACAGCTTTTCTCGGTTTTGCCAAAGAGCTGAGAAAAAAACAGAAAAGGATGAAATTTAAAAATACTCATGCCAAGTTTATTGTTAACAAAGAATACGACGGACTGGGAAAGCACAAGCTGAAGAAAACACCTCAGGAAAGGAGCAGCTGAGCAAGCTGGGTAACGAAATCAATGGCCCCACGCAACTTGTTTGTTATGTCTGAAGCTCGTTATCAATGCAGTTGGACAAAAAATTGTCCCCACCAAGTCAGCGTTGTTAAAAACACCGGTCATATTAGGTCATAGGGCTAATGCATATCGTGACGATCGTTTGTAACGCATTTGTTACACCAAAAATCATTATAAGCGGGATACACTGTATAACGTGCCACCAGTGATCAGACTGCTGCAAGAAAGAAGCACAGTCTTCGCAGAAAATATCACATGCTCCCAGCACGAGGAACCCAGACTTAATTCTCCAGGTTTCGTTGCTAGAGTTAAAAAAAAAAATACAAATAAAACCCATCAATCCAAGAACCTTGTCTTACCTCTACACAGAAGGCTCACTGATTCATCTCGAACTGTACATATCAACTGATCAAGGTTCCTGCCGAGAAGAGTAGCACGAAGTTGCAAGCGTTAGAAACCCAGCAATAACTTTCAAGCGAGGCATCGTCCTTACCACACGTGCAGGGATCCTGTAGTCGTGACGACGAGGGCGTAGCTGCCTTTGCAGTGGAGATGCGAGGCCGCTGCTGGCAGGACGAGGGGCGGCAGCAGACGCCGACCCGTCGTGCTCGCGAGTACTGCGAGTGTCCGATCCTCGCACACCACGCATGAGTACTGCCTGCAAAGACAGTAAGAAGGAAATCATTAATAACTTGAGTGGCAAGAACTGTTTTCTCCATTAAAAGGCGCCAGTTGTGCTTCATAGTGTCGACACGGATGGCTGCTGAACTTGCCTATTCGCAGACAGGGCTGCTCCGCGGCCTGACACCAGGTGCTCCCAGAACACTGTTTCTTCTGCGCAGCACTTCACTTTACTGACCATGCGAGAGCCCGGGACCGGAATATCCACGTGGAGCTGAATGCTTCGTACCGTGCCAGACTCTTCCGTGCCAATCTGTAAGCGTAATATGTGTGACCTCACTTGTTGCTCTAAAACTTCCTGAGGCATGAGCAAAAACAGGCATAAGTTGTGAGTTCGAAGACCTTTTCAGAACGTCTGCTTTGGCCCGGAGCACTTTTTACGGGATACTGAAACACCATGCAAAGAGGGGCAAGTGAAAAGTATTTTTAAACTGCCAGGCAGTCTTTTAAATGTTCTGCTTGGTCCCTCGCCTGGGATATTGCAATTTTTCTTTGCTCCGCATATGTTTAAATAAATAAACAAAAAGCTACGTTGTAAAGCAACACAATCATCGCAACAATACCTTTACTACCGATGGCATCGCTTGCTGCAATGGAGGGAAAAGTACTTGGGGTTGCGATAGAGAAGGCGCCTGCATCACAGCAACGTCCGTACGTGGGGCGTCTTTTTCTGCTGTCACCTGAGAAGACGACGGATTGTTAAAAATACAGCAAAGCGGCCAAGAGCAATGTGGATCATTGGGTCCCAGGATGTGCACAGCAATTAGCGTCCACCCGCACATCCAATCCATCCAATTAGCTTTTCACGGTCCAAATGTGAAGGTTCTTATTCGCTGCCTCTATAGTAAGTAATGGGCATAGGCCACAGGAAAATGGCTACTGCACCAAGACAAATTCCCGAATAGAAATTGCGACGTTGTAAGCACATGGCTTGAAAGTGTGCGTAACATATTTGAATTTTTGAATTGCAATTGAACATTTGTGATACTTATTTGATTCATACCCGTATACTTCGGATAGAATTCAGATAATTCAAAATTCCCAAATATCATAGCCCTTTGGTGAGACGATGCTCTACCAAGCTGGGAAAGGTGTTCGAACTTAATCATCAGAAGAAAAAAAAAACATTTCCATGCTTATATAACAACTGTTTGCACATACCGTCTGCACTCGTTCTTATGACACTCGTTAATATGACATCCTCACTTTGTAGCCTCTTTTTTTTTTTTTCTAGGGCCCTGTATCCTCCCCACAGAAGCCCCTATGTAGGTCTTTCTCCCGCATTACTATGACAACTTGTTAATCCGACTGCCCACTTATTACGACCACCGACTGTTGATTTCGCCAGTCATGGACAGTTCTGAGGCTGAACGATGGAGAATGCTGGTGTGCTGCTCCTATTGTAACCGCCAACCTTGCGACGACCAGAGCAAAACCTAACTTTCAGACGAATTGGCAGCCAGTCATAGTTCTTACATAGAAGGCAGTACTTAAAAGGACAAGACCCTCGGTAATCCCCAATCTTTTGTATGACGAACAGCTTTCTACTGTGGTCATCGTCGATGCAGATAGCACAGGGAGTACAGCTGGAACCAAGCGCAAGTGGACAGCAGCTGACATTGAAAATGTGTGTGCTATCCTATAGAGACTGAAGACATAAAGTTGCTAAGTGAAACCACCACAAAACAGTCACTTCTGAATGATTTCTATCGGAAATAAATATCTAATGATCCGCCAAATCTTCTGTTTCTCAAAACATGTGCTAGATCCATAGCTAGTGTGTGTGTGCGTGTTTAGGTGGGAAACAATGTTTTCTGGGTGCACCTCGTTAGCCGAGGTCAAACCCACCTTCTCTGCCTTGGCGTGCTGGTGGTGCGACGATTGCGAGAGCGGCGGTCGACCTCGCTTCTTCTCTGTCGGACGCCCGGTGGACGTCGTATCTGTTGCTTTCCGTTTTGCGGATGACGAAGGGACCTGATTATGTTCAGTGGAAGGAGCTGCCTGTTTTGAGCCTGGCCCCTTGTCCGCCTTGCTGCAAAGAGATCACAATACTTACAGAAGCAGCAAGAGCCAACAGACTCAACAAGCGTTGTCAAAGACGGGGCAAATGAGTTAGGGAAAAGAGATTGCGGCTTTATGAATTTCGGGGTAATGCTAAGTACAAATTACCCAGATCACCATTAAAATCAGATTTAAACCGGTTCATATAAAAAAAAATTCTAAAAGAAACTTTAGAACCCAGTTATTTTGTGACCAAATCTACGCTTTTGGAAAAGCACTTACGTCTCTGGCACGGACGTGGCTGGTGGTGCTGAAGCCTCTTTTTCCTGGTTTTGCATATTTGTTATTTCCTGAAAACAGAAGAGAGAAAATACGTTCAGCACACAATCTGTCGAGAAGTGACAGATCATTAACTGTATTTGCTGCAGTCGTGCAAGAACCCATTCGTACCTGCTTCTTTATACACTACAAGCACCGGCAATGGGAGCACAAGGTTTCCACGCACGCACGCACGCACATACATTAAAAATTGCCAATCTCAGAAAAAAAGAAGACTCGTGCAACATTGCTGCCTAGATACACTGAAAAATAGGCTAAGGTTCTGAGGGCCTGGGTTTTGTTAGCAGCCCATGGATAACTCACGAGTGGCGTGTCGATCAACAGAGATGCTAGATGCAGCACTCTGTTCACGTTATATTCGTCATGCTTTATACAGCAGACAACAGAGGAAAGTGCGTATAGTAATAAGTCTTCGCTCCGCCTTGGAGACTAAACAGAAGAGCTATGCAGCGGAAATGTTTTTTACCTTCGCATGGGACGTCTTCTCCTGTGGTTTATCAACTGCAACAGAAGTAGTGACAGCTGTTACAGTTGCGACGTCGCATGTCTCCGTACGTTTCTCGATCACGATTTTGCTCTTGCTTTCAGTGGAGGAACTAAAGTTTGGCAGCGCCTGGCTGTTGAAAGGCATCGGAACGTCCCTGCACACAAAAAAATATCCGTTGTGCTCGGTTACTTTCTACGGCACGCAACACACTATCACGCGGGCAAGGAAAATCGGCATGAGTGTGAAATTAACATGTTTCTGCGGCACACTGCAAAAGTACCTCACCCAGTGTCAGGATCGGGAGGAATGTAGAGCGGCGTTATCCTTCTCCGCCCATCTGGCATCCTTGTCTCGATCTGTTTGTCCGTCGGGCCCTTCAAAGATGCAAGAACCTAAGTGATTTTTATGAACCACGTGCATGGTTATACTGCAGCGTAATTGTAACTTAAATAGACCGTTCAACACGGAAATAGTCAATCGCTGCTCAGACTGATATACACAGGGTGCATCAACATTTTCGGACACTCTGTCATCACCTGGATAACAGCGCACGTGCAGTGTACAGTTGCCACTGCCATCCTCGTCTGTTCCGTGCTCAACAGAAGGCGAATCATGAATTGTTTCGGTACTCTTTTTGTTATTTCATTTAAAAAGAGGAGGCACTCGCGGCACCACACACGGAATAAGTCACGATGCACGTCCGCAATGCAATTTTTAGCTGCCGAAGCATTTCGTGTCTTATTCTGTGAGTGGCGCTGCAAGCACAAGTGCGGTGGAACCGAGCTAAGCCTCGTGCCTATGGTACATAGGAATACATGTTGTTAAATTCTTCCGCCTCCTCCCTTTACTCAGACACTAAAAACAGGAGCCGAGACAATTTATGATTCACTTTCTGTTGAGTATGGAGCAGACGAGGACGGCAGCGGCAACCGTACGCTGCACATGCGCTGTTATCCATGT
This sequence comes from Ornithodoros moubata, assembly GCA_029532675.1. Classification (NCBI taxonomy): domain Eukaryota; kingdom Metazoa; phylum Arthropoda; class Arachnida; order Ixodida; family Argasidae; genus Ornithodoros; species Ornithodoros moubata. Next base: position 5,299 of record JARGYV010092362.1, read on the forward strand.
GATGACAGAGTGTCGGGAAACTTTGGCGTGCCCTGTATCTCACTGACCAATCAGTGAAAAGCTACAGAAGTATTGGATCGGGGAATGACACTATTCTAAACGATGATTGGTTCCTTCCAAGATATGCAGTGACATTGTATTTTGAGAGTGGACCCACTTTCAAGTGCAGAGAATGTCTGCTGTTGCTGTCTCTGCTGCCCGTCTGGAGGATGGCACTCGTCAGCGTCGCTTGCGAGGCTGCCAGGCCATTCACTTCTCTGTTTGGCTCCTTTTGCTGATCGTGTTGCTGAAGTTTTTGCTGCTCCTCCTGGACCTTAAGGATATCCGGATTCTCGATGAGGAGCGTCGACGCCAGGTTCCGCTGGTTGTTGCTCGGCGATATGTTGGCGTGGCTTTTCCCATACAGCTTCGAATGCCAGGACATCTTCACGGAGGAAGGAAAGGTGGCGAATGTTGCCATCTCCATTACTACGACCACAACAGTATGTCGCTCGAGGAACATAAGTGGTTCTCGTGGTTCTACCTTTTCCTCGGCACTAATAGGTCGGCCAAGTTCTTCTTCGCTGAACTCTATGTAAGCCACCGTGCCATCCCAAGAACAGACCAGGATCTGATTCCCAGTTTGGCTCCTTCAAGGAAAACAGCATTTGTTTGAGATGAGGTAATCCTTTGAGGTGTGACTTTTTTGAGTGCTCACCATGAAACGTCCAGAACCGAATTGGAAAAGAGGTCGTGGACTACCACCAGTGGCCGTTTCAAGCATGTCATCTGGAAGGACATTGATTTCAGACAACGGGGCCTAAAATACATTATCGAGATTCTGCCGGGACTCACCCAGACGGAAAGTGACCGATCTCTGCTTCCTATGGCACAGCAGCAAAAATTTTTCACCTGAAATGGTCAAAAGAAACACCATTTGATGCCTCAACGTGGCTTTGGTTGTGCAGACGACACCACGTCACGCTTGTGGGACAAAACCTCTTCCACCAGAATTTCCCCCCGGTCTAGCTCATAATATGTTTTCTTATTTTCAGCGTAACAAGGGCTAACATACATAAAACGATCCGAGACCAAAACCCTTATTCAGTCAAAGAATAAAATCTAAAAATATATTTTTCCTACCTTTCCAGTCTCCTTGCAAGGCTTTGATAAAATATGGGGATTGAACCTCTGAAATTCAACATTACACTATGTAGACACCATAGAGTACGTAGGAGATGAGCATCGAAATAACACATACAACGCAGGTGACAGCCTTTCGATGTCCCACGAAATCCTTGCCAGTCTTCCAGCCGTCACGTTCTACGATTTGGGCCGTGGGACCGGCGTTGTTCATCGCGTGTGCAGACACGAGGTATTGCCCATCCGGAGACCAGGCCAACCGGAGGATGTGCGTCGTTCCACCACACTGGGAAGGCCAAAATCACTCGCAGCGACCACACACGAGCTTTAGGCGACTAACCTCGGCAAAAGGTTCCGTAATGATGCATTCCTGATGCCAGTCGTGCGTCCTCCAGACTCGCAAGCTTTTGTCGTCAGACTGCAATAAATATCATCGGTACGAAGTGTGAAACGAGTGAGGTCAGATTGTTGCAGACAAAATGACAGGACTCACTTGTGATGCTATGTACTTTCCGATGGGGTCCCAAGACACGCCTTTAACCAATCCCGTGTGTCCTTTGAGTACGGTTAGAATTTCTGAAATTTCCAAGCATTTGTAATAAGCTTTTTGGCAACGATTTCCGCAAGTCATGTAGCTTAATGCCCGTACATGCTGGGTGAGGCTGAAAACAATTGAGGAACGTTAAACGCTGTGCCACACTTCTTACCTTGCCACCGCTTGGCATTCCAGATGATAACAGTGTTGTCGACACTACACGATGCTAAGAATGTGTCATGAGGGGACCAGGCCAGGTCCAGGACGTCTGCATGGAATTAAATTATCATTATGTGTGTTTGGTATGGCATTAAATTAATAAAGTAAATGCCCGTAATATGTGGTAAACTGAGGTAATCGTCATTAGGCAGCAAAGCTACAGCGGCTCAAGTTCTACAAATGTAAATGCGTCCAATTCATCATCTTGTGTTACGACTGACCAGTCGGCGATTCCGTCGAAATCAAACGAATCTGTACGAAAGATAACACAGTGCTCACCTCCCGAATGGCCACGCAGTGTGCTAATACATTTCCAGTGTTCCACATTGCCCATTTTGGAACCACCACCACCAAAAATGCTCGTACCACCACCACCGTACCTGAAACATGATAAGAGGGCAGTGACAATACCATCAGCAAATACCAAGAAACATCCTGGATGTAATCATAAGTTTCATTTACATAACATGCAAGCAAAATCTTTGCCCGAACAAGAGTGGGCAGCATATGGCTCTGATCATCGCATTGGATTCATATTCATTTATGGCGGGCACCAAACAGGACTAAGGACGATGACACCCACCTCGCAATCTGCCAAATCATAAGAATCTTGTCGTCACCACCGGATGCCAAAAAACGACCGGAACCGGACCACCGGATGCAATTGACGCAAGCGAGGTGATTGTCCATCTGGCAAAGCAGCTTGGGGATGGCTTCGTTCTGCTCGTCCTCCTGCTTCACCACGGGCGCCATGTTCCACACGCAGATCCGTCCAGCGTCGGATCCTAAGTGAAATTTTGAACCAAACTGCTTGCCTTAATGTGACCACTAAACGCACAAAGAAAAAAAAGTTTGGCAATTTCTGCCACATATCCACACCTTGACCGCCGGTCGCAAATCTTGACCCATCTGGATGGATGTCGACAGAAAAGATTGGGTGCCCTGGTGGATGAAAGTACACGAATGAGAATGCAAAGTGGTATAGAGGACACAAAATGCTCAAATTTATTCCTTACACCTTGCTCCCGGCCAATCAAGAAAATAAGTGTGTTGTTTTGTACTAGCTGCAAGCCTGCCTCGTTCTCCCGTTAAGAGATGCGTGCAGTACACCGCTACAAAGCACAGCACTTCGCTACCATTCCGTACTCAGAACCACTACTAGAGAATTTCACATCTTAGCACGTCTGCAAGCTAACATCTGCACGCTAGTGCCAGCAAGTTAAGCCGAACGGCTACAAGCCTGCTGGTAGACACTGCAGCGTTGAAAACGGGCACAGTTCTTTGCAAATAATTAAACTTCAAATTACAACTAGCCATTCCTGGGGAAACAGAATAATATTACACAGAACAGCACGCTTCCTTTTAGTGTAGCGGTCAACGAATGCACGCGAAGTGGAGTTCGTTCTTGAATGTTCGTCTTGAGTCCATAATTCGAGGTCAAAGAAACGGTCAGGTTTGATGGCGGTAGAAATGATGAGCGATAACAACATTGTGATGTCCATTCATGAGCACCTGCTGCGTTTGTGTCAATACACTGACACGATACGCTACAACGTACTTACATTATAGGACATTAAACTATCGACGCGTATCAAGGGCAGAAAAGAAGAGACGCTTGTTATTTGCATATTTCAAGGCGCACTTAATGGTTAAATACCCCGGGAGGAAACACCGTAAAAGCAGACCCTTAAGACAACTTGGCATTTAGACGGGTTTCCTTTTCTTTTGTACTGAGAGGTCCATACATGCACTGAATATCAACTAATCGCCGTTTCGGTTTCCAGAGCAATACCATAAACACTACGGCGACCTGTCGCAGTTCACCTGTTTCTACCGCCGTTTTATTATTTAAAGTCAGTTCAATATACATTCTCATAAAGCGTGCCTTTATTAGGTACGTTAACTCGTGGAACAAACCGTAGAAACTAAGCCAAGAGGCTTTCTTTGTGCGTTGACACTGGGCCGGTAGTGGTTCATTGATAATAACAAATGTAAGCCTAACAACATTTTCCCGCCAGCAGCTTACCGTTGTGGGTCACCCAGCTTGGCTTTATGAGTTTCATCGGTCTTTATCATTCGCACTACGCATTCTTCGGGTGACAGTGTGAGGTAGTAAAATCTAATTGATGCAACATTTGTCACATGCATTCACTCGTATTGGCGTCCCAAGCCGCTTCCATGGTTATGGATTTAGCACAGGGTTGGCAAACTCCCCTTGCGTTTTTCGTCAAAATGCAGCCTTTTTCATGCGACGATTGTCAAATAAAGAACTTTTACACATGCTTATTATATGCGCTTCCGAAATACGTGAAAAAAAAAAAGAAGAAGAATAAGAAAGAAAACGAGAGAGAATGCTACCCCTCAAGATCACTTTTTCTGCTTGATTTTTTTGCTAGCTTGCATGTCGCTTGAGTATGTCCTGTCGATACTGTCCCATGCAGCAATCTCATTGATCTTATGAAAGGTGTAGTTTCAAGTATTAGTTAAAGTACTATGGTAGTAGTTAACTATAGTAGTTAAGTTCCTGGAGTATTGAACTTCTTCCGTTTCTCTATGATTTGCTCTACATTGCTGAAGTGTGCCACAGGAGTTCGTCGAAGCACGTGCCGTAACGGAAGAGAACATGGGCGCATGAAATTTAACTCCGGCCGTTAAACGCACCATGCTTGCTTAGTTCACATTTCGTCCCCTAAAAAGAAAAAAAAGTACATAAGTTTTAGAAGAGAGCATTCCGAGGCTTTGATTTCGGCTTGTTTTATTCACTTGTGCACACAAACTACATACAGCATGTAACTATGAAAATAGAGCGTCCATGGGACATCCTTTTCTTATGTTCGTACACACGGCATGCGTTGTTCGATTGCGTGGGAACATCTTTATAAATGCTCGGAGTGCCAACAGCAGAACAATTAAAATCTGCAAAACAACGAAGCACTCGCTAGCCACCAACAGCTCTCAATAAATACTATAGGCTATAACACGCAATGTCTACGGGAAACTCTTTTCCATGTTCTCGTGCTGTACATCTAGCACATTTGATAAAACCTTTGTGCAACAAGCCAGTACATTACAGAAACACGTTTAAGAACACCTTCCTTATTCACAAACGCTGTTTAATACGGCCGGCCACTAACCTTCAAAACATTAATGCAACATGCAAAAGACAGCTAATTTCGTCCAGCCACACAACGGCTAGTCGCACTCAAGGTGAGCAGGAAAATAAAAGTCATTCGTTCAGTTCATGAGAGCTGAAGGATTTGAGGTATCGAGAGAAACAGGTGGAACAGTTCAAACGTGGAGGAAAGTGCATCACGTGACCAGTGTCACGTGATGCTTCCCACTTCTGCAACTGGAGGATTCCCAATACGTTTTTTCGTATCAATTCGCATAAGCAGGCCTCGAGGTTCGGAATGTATCATTCGAATGTGCTTGACTCGTGCAGACGACAGTCTTGAACAAAGTTATGTGTTATCGGCAAAGGTGCCCTAGGTGCATAGGTACCCTAGAAGGGTGACCAAGTAGGGTGCCTCGATAGTTTTTCTACTGGCGCCCCCGTACGGGAGTTCGTCGCGCACCATTCAGGCCTAGCTGGCGTCTTGCTTGTAATTTTGTTAAACCAGTGCGAGTTAAGGGAAGCCAAAGTTTATCGTCAGACTGATGCTACCCGGTCGTATCATTTGCATAAAGGAAAAGTCCCTTCATGTGCTAAATATACTTTGAAACTACGGTCAGTACAAGGCGTAAGCACTATGGTATACACAACAATGACAGTGTAGCACGTGAAGGTTATACGGACGGCGATGGCTACATTGTTTGTACTATGCCTTCTATACATGGTGTCCTTACGTAACAAATAACAACCAACCACGGTTGTCAAGGAAAGCTACTTTGGTTCATCTTGTGTTTTGTGTGTGCCAACTTTGTCAAGCTGGTGTATGCCTTACAGTATAGAAGCGAACACCGTGGAAACTTCTGTTGGCACAAGCTTGAGAGCGATGACCAACAATGCGACGTAGCGTGAAAGGAGCTTCTGTTAGCTATAAACATTTCCATACAGACGCAACCGAGGTAGCAGACGACAACTGTATCGCAAGCTCCAAAAATAAGCTCGTGCGGCTGGAGAAGGCAGCTCTATCAAGGGATGATGGATAAGTTAAAAGTCCCGTGGTAAAAGAACGTTGTCGCAAAATGTTAATTACTGCACATATTTTTGGACATCGCCCGCGCTATAAAATGCCAATATAAACCAACTGTCACTAACGTTCTCTTCTTTTTTTTTTTTTTTTTCACTTAACGGGAGATTTTTCCTCAGAAGCAATTACGAATCCTTAGAAAGCCCGTGCTTCAGGTGTTTCGTACCCTAACCACTTTTCCGGGGAACACAAATTAAAAAAAATTTTCTGGCTTAAAAAGAGGGAATTATCTGATGCGTATCATGGCACTTCAACTTCCACAACGCGCAGTTTCACTGCGACTTGTAGGCAGCCCCTAGCGTGTACGAAAACCCCGGGCCCGGATCTGAAAACCTGGATTTCTACTATGCGTGTAACAGTTGGGCTTAACAGGTGAAACGCCTTCACAACAGCAACAACACCAACAACATATTTGTACAACATCGTTCTCTGTACGAAAAACACTTTGACCCGCATAGTGAAAGTATAGCTCCCACATTTTTGGCGCACACAATACAGCGACTCTGTCCAAGTGCGGGATCCTTCGAGCTAACCTCGCACCCATACGGCACCGCATAAGGCGCTCATAACGTCTAGCTTGAAGAGGGAGAAGGAATGTATAATGACCGGTGCACATCACACAATAGCAAGCCTTGGAATTACATAAAAAAAGCACCTCCAAACACATATACACACATGGCACAGCAGATGTTTATACAAAAGTAACTGTTGCCAATCTTTTCAAATCACCGGTACGTAACTGTTCTGGAAAACGCGTGCCGCGCAGAAGACGTGTTCGCAGACGAAATGTTTGCAGACGACGCGCTCGCAGAACACGGGCGAGGCAAGTTAAGTTATTACACAGAGTTCGAAACACATGGGAAGAGCACGAGAGTCAAGGTACAAGAAGGGTGCATGCACGCAATCGCTCTCGACATCGTAGATGACTAGTCTTTGGTGTAGGTTCGGAGTTGGAGTCACTCCTGCTTCGCCATCCGCGCAATCTGGCGCTTGGCCAATGACAGTTCTGTAGTCAGTCGCATTTCTTTTTCCGCCAGCTTTTGGAGATCTGTTTGTATCACCTGCGGGATGAAAGGAAATGCAGCGTATTCTGTTGGTGGAAACAACGTGGCTTCGGGATGTGCCTGCCAAAAATAAGGCTATGAAGGGCGATCTTTGTGCACGGAATATTACAGCTGCACGATACCATTCCGACGAAAAATTCACGATATGGATGATGCAGCCGCGATAGGCGAAATTACTCGTGTATGCCGAATTTCGTAGCAATCTGAAGGGGGTACGCAATCAGAACTGTTTTTAGCATTCACTACACGCTTCATACACTGGTACACTTCGCAATCTATGTGGACAGGTGCCGCCACCTGCCGGTAATCAGGAGAACTCATCCTATGAGTTTAGCTGACAGTCGCCCCATTTTTTATTAGCATGTCGTCTCTATTCCGTCTGGCATTCCAATGTACTAGAAGCTTCGTGCTGCCTTCGTGGAATCCCCATCACTTTCGCATCCATTCTCTCATTTGGAAGGTTGCATTGAGGGCACTGTGAAAACGATATCGCAAGCGCTCTGTACCACTTCATAATGGCAACAGCCCGTTTCTAATTTTCCGATACCCATGCTAACCCGTCGCCAAACGCCGTCCTGGCTCATGGCCAGAAAGAAGAAGGCAGAAGAAGAAGTCGCAAGGTGGCGTAAGTGACGTCGATAACCGTCTCATGCACCACAGGGTAACCACAATCAACCTCTCCCTCTAAAAAAAAAAAAAAAAAAAAAGAAACAGAAAAATAAACCCAAGAAGGATTTATGTATCTGAGTATCCCCTGGGGCAACGTAACTCAGATTTTTTAGCAAAGTGCCACAATTCAAAAAGGTACAGCAGGAGTTCATCAAATCTGCCGATTCGTTCAGCCCCTGGTTAGCAAACGATGAGCACCATTTATTAATTGATTTCCTCTTTTGTAAATTGATCATGCCAGAGACTCGGCCTAAAGAAAGACAATGCATGCCATCATACAAGCCACGACCATGCAAGTCCCAACCGCACAGCAAGTCCAAACAATACTATTTTTCTGCGTCTTTCACCACAACATTGGATGCAGTATGCTCATTTCAAAGTATAGGCTTACATACCCTGTTGCGTTCAGTCTTTACATGCAGAGGTATTCAACGTTCGTCCTAGAATAGACCATTTGCGTCTATGCATTACACGAGCAGAGCTTATGGACGTCTTATCTACCGACGTCTCGGTTCAGGAAAACTGCGACCCCCGACAGCTGAGAGAGTGCGCCCTCGTGCGGCAACTCACCGTCTTCTCACGGGTCCACTCTGTCCTCTCTCGCTTCAGCTTGCCGAGCTCTTGTGACAATGCCTCGATCTGCTCTGAGTACGTCTGCGCCACTTCTGTGACACCAAAGGAACGGATAAGGAAAGGGGCCGAGAAGACTCAGAAATCCATGTGTCATCATGTCCGTTACCCTCGACTGTGGGCACTCTTAAGGTTCTGGTCGCTTCTGGGGTCGTCCCTGCCCGATGCGCCGAGCACGGCAGGCCGTCCTGCGGTCCGACGTCGGACTCGACGCTGTTGAGGCTCGAGTTATCCGACTCCGGCTGTTGTTGGTTCTTGCTCACGGACGGGGGCGTCCCGGGACTAGAAACTGGGGTGCTCGGACTCGAGTTGGGTCGTCGGCGGCTGAGGGACAGGATTGAGGTGACCGTCGGAAAGTCCATTTTGCTGCGTGGGTTGTAAATGAGATCGGCATTAGTTTTTGCTTAGGCCAAAGCGTCCGGAGGAATGAGAGCTCAAATCATGCGATGTGCAACAATGTCGTGTAGCACACGTGGTGTAGTGTAACATGCGTCAACTCGCCTTGCCGTCACCAGGTGGCGATCACATCAAAACATTAACCCCAACGTCCCTCAAAGAAACAAGCGCAAATGCTAAGAGGCCCATGACGAGTAACTTTCAGTACTTACAACAAAGAACTGAAATAAATTTTAAACGAAATAATAAGTGTAAAGAAAACGGCAAGATGAAAAGAAATTCAAGGACCAGTACCTTCGAACTGACCCCTGCGACGGCGACCCTTGACTGACATTTCTGCTACTTTGGGCTCGAGGCGTCTGCAAATGCAAAGTCACTCTACACTCCTCATACCAGGCTAGCCCACAAGGGATGCTCACATTGGCATTAAGTGGTGCGTTCTCTCCAATGACCGTATTCGTCAAACTGCTGTTGCTGGCACTGGACGA
>JARGYV010092369.1:6381-17853 GCA_029532675.1 Ornithodoros moubata
TAAAAAAAAAAAAAAAAAAAAAAAAAAAAAAAACAGTTCTGCAAACAGAATTTAGGATTTTCATCGTAGGATTCCCTTCATGACACATAGGGAATCCTATGTGTCATGAACCCTAGCTGAACTCAGACTGTTTACGAGTTATCGGCAAGCGAATCTACGCATTTTCGCAAAAATGGTGACATTTGCAAGTTTCTGTCGCAAAGAGCACACCACCTGGAGAGTTCTAAATTTTTTTTTGCGATAATCTACACCTATAATGGAGACAAATGAAAAACAGAATTCGCTAAATTTGCGGCACTCCAAAGTCAAGAAAGTCAGCGAACCTGGAGTGGAACAAGTGCAACGTTGTGCCTAAGGACATTAAGAACATTCAGTGAATTTTACTGAGACTGTCTGGACACAGTGCCCCTCCATTTTAAAGACGCTGTGTTGTGTACAGTGCAGCACATAAGAGCATTGGAGTCGTCGGTTCCCCAGAGAAGGGAGCCACTCTTCTCTCTTTTTTTCTCTCTCTCTCAACTCAACTCAAGAAAGAAGTTATAGAAATTAGAGCTTTTTGGTTCCATTTCACTTCAACGTTTTAAAATGTTTCCGACTATCCCTGGAGTTGTACGGTTGCTCAAAGATAGAAGCGTTCCTCATTACCAGTTCTGTGTTAAATTTTTTTAGGCAACTCAAGGAGTATTTGTTGATTGTCCTGAATGTGTGACTCCCCCTTGCGGTTGCACCTATCGAACGCGGACAGAAACACTTCACGTGGTGCACTTTCATAGCAATCATATATATGCATCATCTGCAATCATATTCATAGCACCACCATATACCTCATCACGCGTTGATAATAATTTCAAGGGTACCACCACATATTGTCAGAAAAGTTAGTTGTTTAATTCATTCGTAGCTATCACAAGTGTCGACTGGAACCGCGTGCCGTCTTCATTGAAGCCCACTAATCATGTTAGCTTTCGTTTCAGTGTTCAGAAATCAGTGAATAAATACCTGCTTTAGCTTATCCAGCCGCAGCTTCAACTTGCGTAATGCAGCTGCTTCCGCAGAGCTACATGTGACCACGCTAAAGCTCCCGGCTTGCTCGAGCAGTTCTTTCAGCTTCACCACTCGCGCGGCGACCATTTCACACCTTCGTGACAAACTCTGCTCTGCGTTCGAAAAAAGAAAACAAAATTTGGGGGAAATGTCTCAGCTTGAAAGATATTAGGCAAAAAGAAGAAAAAGATAGAAAGAGAAGAAGGTGCGCTGTGACGAACCGCGGCTGCCAGGTCGTCTGCACGCGTCTCTCCGGGGTATAGTAAATGAATTTGGAGTTTTAGGTGAACATGTTTGATCTGTATTTTCGCATTTTCCATCGAGCAGCAGAAACAATATATATATATATAAAAAGAAAGAAAAATATCGTGCAAAATTTTACCCAGCGTATTTCAATGGCCTACACTCTAAAAACAGAACTTCACCACAGAACACGGCGATAACCAATCGCCGTTCCGAATGATACCTTTTCCTGACCCTATTTGCTGGAAACTGTGGGCGTACGCCTTTTTTGTGACACTTATGCACTTATGTTTTCACACTTATGTGACACTTATGTTTTTAGAGTGTACGCAACACCCATTCCTCTGCAGGCTACCTGAGTGTGCACCACTTGAACATTGCACAACACAAATGACCGAAAAATAACAAAATGATATAAAACTCGATGTCCAATATGATACATGTCGAACCATTTGTGTGCGTGGAGGCGAGAACCTGATGGCCTAATGGTGGCTACGGAGAAAGAAGGTGCTGTTGGTGGAAAACGTCGTTGACTGCTTGCCATAGTCCGCCTCGCTTAGGGGAAAGAAAGACCCCGTATAGGCCATTGAAATACGTGAGATAAAATTTCATCGGATTTTTTCTTGTTTCTGCAGACTAACGCATACTGCGAAGATAAATGCAGCAAAAACTCGGAATGAATGGTTATCACTGTGCGAAAATTCGATGATGATGATACAACGAGAACTGTGGAGATCAGGGTCGTTAGCGAAATTCATGTGAATTTGGTCTCTATTTTTCCATCCCGGTTAATACATACACAGCTCACTGACCTTAATATAATTGTTCGCTATTCTTACTGTACCAGGAATAGATGTTTGAAAAACGGAATAAACAGAAAAAAGCTTCCAAGATTACCTCGCTTCCGTTCCAGTTTCCACTGCGACAGCGCTTCCTCATACTGCTGTTCCGCAAAAACCAGAGCTTTATCCTGGTTAAGTTCTGTCTGTGGCCCGTCTGTGGAGTCTATTTTCTCTTGCAGCTGAAGCGTCTTGTCCTCGATCGTTTTTAACACAGCATACAGCCGTTCTTGTTGTGCTTCGTAGTTTGTTTTCGTCTGGTAGGATAAAAGGAGAGGAATGTGTCTGTGCTAGAGAGTATAGAGGTTGCGTATACAGGAGGTACACGCCACACGAAAGCGCGCACGATATCCACTGATGATCGGCAGCGTTTTGTGAAAACTGATATTCTAGACAGCTTACTGAACAGATTTGTTTAGAAAACGGCAACGGTACTAGTGACCTCTAAGGATCCGATATTCTCATTGAGTCAGTCTCGTTACTTTCACAATTAAATGTGAACTAACGAAGGTTGAATAACGCGTAGACTCAGAGTGTTGTGGGCGTTGTGAGCCCCGCAGCCAGAAGCACATCCCCATGGTCACATTCATCGCCCAGTGTCTCCGTTTCCATCACCGGAATCGAACACATCGAAAAGAGGTAAACCACCATTCAACGAAAACAGCTCACTCTGGATTTCATCGCCACAATATATATGAGAGTTTCTGCGCTGTCTTCACGAATGGTTCAACAACTAAAACTTCGTCGATTGCCACATTTGCGATACCCTCCACATCTATTACCCGGGACTGTCGACTGTCCCACCGCGCCTCCTCGACGTCAGTCGATTGCAGTCAATGTTGCGATGTCTGTGTTCTGTGACTGTTCGCTGTTGCCTTTCGTCACAAAAGTTAACAGAAGGTAATATCATAAGAAGGTAAAAATCGCGCCTAAACGCCTACGTGGCTGATTCGTCTAGCGAACGGGTGTAGAGTGGCACGCTACTCGCACCAGCTGAACGGGTAAGCGATGCCCGCAGCAACAGCAGAAGAGTCTACTTGTTATGGTCGTGTAGTATACAGTTGGTCATAAGCGGCGAGCTCTCAGCTTGCTGGCCGATTTTTAACTCACAACTCACGTCACGTACATAAACCATCGGGAACGGGACTGCCACCTGCGTCATGCGAGCTTACCTCAACTGCTATCTTCAGCTTGGTTTCTTCTATCTTCCGTGACAGTTCAGATTTTGCAGTTGATGAGCCCTTGAGCATTTTCCACACGAGTGCTACTGTTGCCCGTATTCAGAGAACAACAGCACACCGCAACCGATAGTTCCATCAGCACTCTACGTCAATATTTTGTTTGCAAGCCGCGCCTAGGCAACACCTATCGATTAAAGTCGTGCCCTGTGACATTAATAGGTGGCGCCATATCTGTTTTGACTCCCTAGTTATAGCCAAAAGGAAGAAGAGATTGTGTTTTTCCTCGCTCGCACGCAGGTGTTTGGATCGAGTGCTGTCCATCAAAATTCTTGTACACCAAAATTCTGGAAACTCAGTCGTAAAAGCAGCTTTAGTTTAATTCTTATGGCCGATACGAGGAGAACGGTAAGTGTATTTCAACAATTAATTTGATCTGTGCAAGTGAGGCTTTCTCAAATCGAAGATATGAACACAGCTGTACTGTCGCGTCAACTAGATCTACAGTGGCACCGTGTGGAACATGATTTCCAACATATATATACCTGCGAAATACTAGGTGGATAAGAATACAACAACTTTGCAACAATATATGCCAACAATATATGAGAAAGTTGACTGACTTTCTCAATTAGTGTGGTTACATGACTGTGGCGCAAAGAACATTCCATCCCACTGCGTTCAGCTGACAAATGCTTGAAAAGTAGCATCGGTAGGTAGTTATAACACATATGTGTGATTTTAGCTGGTCAAAATATGGATGTGTACAAACACACAGACCTCAGAGCGCGAAGCGACATTGAGACTGAAGTTATCTACTGTGTATATACGAACATATGCATGTATATGCTTGTTGAAGGCAGTTATATTCGTCATTTGTATCATTACAGTAATCTTAAACTCTGCACCAACGTCACCTTGGCTTAAATGTGTCACATATACCAAACACCGTTCACTCGTGTGCGTGAAAGGTCACTTTAATGGACGTTGTAAAATATTCATAAGACAGAAATAACACGTTGATTTCGAATTTCGCAGGGTTCAGCAGGCTCTTCTCGTAGGACGCCACGCCACTCGGAATCACGCACAAATGCATCCGCTCCGATGCCGCCTCCGCACTCGAATCACCCTCAAGATTATATACAGCGCAAGTCCCTTCGTATCGAGGTTACTCGAGGCAGCAGCAGCAGCAGCTCAGACAGTGATGACAACATCGATACACGGAAAGACATGCGCGATGATGTACCCGGCGATTCCAGAAGACGAGTTTCCAGCGACAACGCATTCGGAGGTACAGTCAGACACCACGACAATGAAATCGTCAGGCAGAGATCGCGACCCCACAAACCGAGTCGTATTAACCTGCTTCCTGGCAACATTATTGACAGGACGGAGGATCCCGGGGCAGGTTTGGTGCTCAAACGGTCCAGGTCGAGTTCCAAGAAACGTCGGAAAGCGAAGTCGATGGCGCAAGCTGCCATCCTTCAGACGCCACTTGCAGTTGAGGTTCCTATCCCACCGCCACCGAAGTCGAATTCTTCTGGTGTCTGTGGATTATTTGCTTCGCTCTTGGGCTCCCCGGGGGCACCCGAAACAACGCGGAAACCTCCTTTGATTATTATTGCGCCTGTGCCCTCGGCCACAACAGTTCCCTCCCCTTCGAAATCTTCGTCGTCGTCCGAGGAGTTGGTTCCGGAATATGAGGTGTGTCGCTTGGATGAAGGCGGTATAGATTTGATATGCAGCAAAATAGATCTCAGAGCTATGGTGAAGGACCAAATTGAGCAAAATGAAGCGAAGGAGGCAAAACGAGCGAAAAGAGTTGAAAGGAATAAGAGAAAGAAAAAGGAGGGGAGAAAAAAGCAGGGAAAAAATGAAGCGGAAGGACAAGAAAAGAAAGCAGATAAAAATGTGGGAGAAACCTAGCGTGATGACACGGTGAGGTAAAGACGAGTGAGGTGTCAAGAGAACAGGCGGACGCCCTTAGTCTCTGCGTCACCAGAAGAAGCAGAAGGCTTTCCCAGCGTCGATGCTAATGATGCATTTCTTTTAGGATGGACAAATTCAGGTGTAATATATTACGGATTTGTTTATATCGGGATGCTTCATCCGTCATGTCGCAAATGAATCGCCATTGTCGAGCATTGCAGGGACAAAAGCAGTATTCATTGGCAGATCAAGAACCTTTCACACACCTTTCTGTGTTGGGGATTCAGATGAAGCCAACGCTGACAAAAGAGAAAGTTATGTGGTAAAAGTAAGGAATTCGAAGGTATAAATAATTAATAAAGATATAAATAAAAGGTGTAAACATTCGAAGTATATACGGTACTCAGCCACGCCACTAGTGAATCTGAAGTAGTATCACAGGGTACCCTAATTAGTTCTCAAGACTTTACTTTGCAGATTTTCTGTCGCATGGAGCCCATATGCACACAGCGGTGTCCAGAATCTAAGTGCTTGCGCTGGCGGTAATCTTGTTGCTCCCCGCGTTTTGGATCTTGTAATGCACCTGTTTCCCAGTCGGTATATTAAAAGAAAATAATAAAGTGCCGCTCTACAGGAAGCTATAATTTCTATAATCCTGCAGAGTTTGTCATCGCAATCTTTAGGTCTCACATAATAACAAGATACAAGATATTACCTTTGCATGTCACGTGGGAGCGTGAGAATTAGTTATTTTCGGTATTTGGGCTGTGACGTCATTAGAAGCGCCGCCTACCAAGACTCTGCCGACACTGCAACTCCAAAGACGGTCTTCATTAATCAGAGAAGGAAGGAGGGGGAGGTGACTGGAGGGTCACCACCCACATTATTACTTAGCGTTAAACTTAAACGTGCCCAGACAACATTCTTGTTTCTTTTCTTTTTTCTTTTTTTTCCCCAGGAACAAAGATCTTTTTCCTTGAATATCAAAGAACGGAAAGTATAAAACATTCCTGCAAAGTTTTGCGACGATTGGCCTGGTAGGTTTTATGGAACTGTGAGAGTATGAGACTGAGAGAACTCATCAGCTAAAGTCACAGACAAACAATGTTTTGAATGACATCGGTGATGAGAATTTCTACAAGGACATGAAGATGCAACCTATGCTTGAAGATGAGCAACATTGTAGCAGTTTTCAATTATTTGGTTTGAGAACGTTATAATGATCTTGATACGTGGAACAGACCCATTCATATCACGTATCCTTATATACTGTATGAATACGGAAGTGCCACCCGCAATACTTGGCCTCGCAAGCCGCAGTGCATGTCTGGTGCTCCTGGCCTACAGTGTCGTGAATCAGGTACCCTGCTAGTTTTAACTACACTTAATTTTAGATTAACTCCACCATTCCCTTCGAGTCAAATGAACGAGTTTAGCACTCTAGGCATCGTCGCCTCCTCTTCGTGCAATCGCCTCCTCTTCGTACTTTAATGTGTGCATTACCTACTGTTTTAAGCACACTTTTTCGTAAGAGAAAAGACAGCAATTAAGTCATATTCGTAGGTTGTTTTACGGCGAAATTTCGTGGTTTTTATTTTCGCTGTTCCATCGTATTGCTTGGCAGGAGCAACTCCGGGAAGACTGTCAATAAAGCGTCATAGCCCGCCAAGATGGGTCGTTCAACTGTACGAGTACATTCTGTGGTTGCGTTCGCTGGAAGCTAACCCAAACTTTTTCGGATGGAATATACAGTGGTGCCTCGTTAATATGGGCGTTTTTGTCCTCTACCAGAATCGTCCATCAAGCAAATCGTCCCAATTGTCGAACCATAACGAAATACATAACAGAAAATAAGGGTTTTTTCCGAAAGAGTCGACAGTGTGGACAAAGTGTGGACAGGATTTCTGCAACGAATAAACCTTGACAGCACGTTAAATCGCGAGAGTAGCTGGTTTCATGAAATGTGTAGATATCATCTTCTGGCGCATATTCAGCCAGCAGTGCTCTCAGCTCCTCCCGAGATGTAGTCGGAGCTGCCTCCTTTCTGCGGATTTTGTGGTTTCAGATGCGAAGCCGACTTTTAAGCAGAGTAAGCCATCCACGAGAATAGTTGAGGTAAGTCACATTTCAAAATGAGGTTTGGTGAGGTCTAGCAGATCATGTGGAGAATATGTGAATAGAAAAAAAAAAGAACACGCGGAATTCAGGAGAATTCGATGCAAGCAATGCTTACCTAACTGGGCACCAAAGGAGCAGGATTTCTCTTGGAGCATCTCACCACTGAAAACAGCACCCTTCTAACGGGCGTTCCCAAGCCAAAGTACGAGCCCTGCCTCGAATTCTTCAAACTGAGGTGGAACAGGGGTGCGTCGAACGCAGTGGTGATATTCAGCCATTTTTTAGCTTACGGCTGAACGCGTTTGGCAAGGCTTACGCCGAGCTTATGCTGGGCACATCACCGGACCTCCTAGGTTGATTCCGATTGCTGCTGCCTCTTGCTTCGCACAGTTTTCGCTTCACACCACTGCTGAGCCTTGTCCTTTTCCGTTTGAGGGTTGATATGACCGCTTCCTAATCTGGAAGTGTGGTGCTACTCAAACCCAAACCACAGTGTTTCGAACTATTGTGACGTCAGGCTATCCCTCTAAAGATGACCTCCAATAGCCCATTTCCAATAGAGTTTGTGGGATCTAATAAGCAGAAATATGGCCCAGAAGTGGGTCGTCTTACCTTTTAACAAGATAGTGCTGGGAGTTAGCAGAACCTGGGCGCGCTCTTGGGGAATGTGGAGAGCAACCCGTTGACCTCCACGCCGATAACGTCCATAAAAACGATACGTCCATAAAAATGCATACTGAATAGGATTTGTACTTTGTCTCACCGTCCGACAGCGAGTTTAGACAAAAATACATTGAAAAAGTTTGGTTCCCGAAAAAGTCTCCCATTATTCGAGTTATACATACATAGTTATGCATATAATGAGGCACGACTGTATATACACAAAATAGGATGAGCGTGCACCATCTGTGATCGTAGGGTGCATCGCATAACATGGACACAAGACAACAGACAAAGCGGAAACGTGCAGACACTGTTAAATATCGTTCTCCAATGAATGTATTGAGTAAACAGAAATAATATAATAATAATAATAATAAAAAATAGTAAACTAAAATATATCATAAGCCGCGTCATCCTATTTTGTGGGGACAGACTTTTCATACTTAGACAGGCCTTCTTTAAAGCCATTTTGGTCTGGAAGAAGCCACGTGATGTCGTCCAAAGCTCCGTCAGACGGGGCCCGATGCACATCAACGACCACCTCAATAGGAGAAGGAGGCCTTGAGGAATCACCCGATGACTGGCTACTCTCATCTGGAAGCGACGGTGTAGCACGAACCTCCCAGAAGGACTGCCGCTCTTGTTGGCAAGGACATGCAGGCATGCTAGATGTTAACTGGTTGCTCGCTTTGGGGAAAGAATCTTCTTGTCCTCTGCGTGCAGAACACGTTTATTTTAGGTTCAAAAATTAAAAATTAAATGCCTGAAAAGCGCCAATATAAGTGCCGGTGACCAACGATCCTATCAATCATCCATTATTCATCGGGACACCTGTTTCCAAATCAGGCAAGAGAGGCAACGCAACTAATTTCTCTACCCGCGGTTTCTCTATTGTCAACATTTTCTAAGGTTTTTGCGAAGATCTTGAAATGCACTGTAGCTGTTCATTCATTTGTAATTGCTAGTTTTGTAATCTGTGCATTATCCTTTAACACTCTACTGGCAGTTCAGGGAAACGCCATACGATTATCCGTGCTGCTTTGAGTCATCGACTGCTGTTTATCCTGATGCCAACGTGGATAACAACTACTGTGGATTACTGTGGCAAAAAATGTAGCAGGCATCGTTCCTCAGGCATTTGCTTGGGGGAGCTCCGGTAACGGCACGCCCCTGTCCCGCGAGCACGGGTGCTCTGTTAAATTTCGCGGCATTCTTTTTGGCCAGGAAAAAAAGAGAACCGTTAAAGGGCCCGAGGCAACAAGTTTTCCTGGACAATTTTTGCCTGGATATTGAAGAGCGGAAAATATAAAACATTCCTACAAAGTTTCGCGATGATTAGCCCGGTAGTTCCTTTTTAAACCTAGCGTGCCATAATGCACCTCGTGCATCCTTCTCGCCCACCTCGCTCTACCGGAAAGAGGGGCAATGACGTTACAACTACTTTGACACAGTTGTCCCCCTGACGGAATAACATACTATCGCGGTAATGGTTTTCTAATCACTCATTACCAATATGTGAAGTAGTCTCGATGAACTGCTGTCAGGAATCAATAATTAGAGCCGTTGCCTCTGCATGTTGATGGACCGGGCTACTTACGCAAATAAGGTCCACCGGTTTGTAAAAGTGATTCGGGCATTCTAGCCACCAGCAGCCAGAAGCCCATAGCAGGAGTTCAGCAAGTATGACGCTGTTTCGGTAGAATATGGCGGATCCCGTGGAATATGCATTTTACAAGGGAGAAAGCATTTCTGCAGCTGAACTAGAAAACAACAGTGGCGTTTCCAGTGGTGTCAGTTATGTGTTTATTGTCCTCAGGACTTGTACTGTAAATGAAAATGAAAGAGTTGACCCGCGAGTTGTCTCAGGCCCTTAGAGGGTTCCGCGTTGAGGACATCCCCCTGATTCGAAAATGTCTCAATTTACTCTATACGACCGGTGAATTGTCATTTTTGCTTTCAAGACACTAATGAAAATGTTTCTTAATTAATTTTAGCTAATCAGCTGTTAGCATAGATGAAAAATACTGATTATCAGTCACTTAACAACATACATTTGGTCTCATTTCCGAAAGTAACTTCATTTCTTTTTTTGCCTGGTGACCATTATAGCGGACACCCTATATTATTCACGTCAAGAATAAGACCACGCTCGATGATGTCCGTTCGTGGCAAAGACTAGGTTTGTGGCATTGGGGACATATGGCTCACATCGGGAATGGGCCCACGTTTAATGATATTCGTTCGTGGCAAAGGTTAGGTTGGTGGCACTGGGGACATATTGCTCACGTCCAGAATGATTCCAGGTTTAATTATGTCTCATCCTGGCAAAGATTAGGTTAGTGCCATTCGGGGCATATGCTCACGTCAAGAATGGGCACACGTCCAATAATATCGGTTCTTGACAGAGGTTACGTTAGATGCGTAGGGGACATATTGCTCACGTCGAAAATGGGTCCACGGAATCTTCCCGCTGTACTCTCTCGACAGGTTCCGTGCACTTTCTTTCCCCGTCCTAATGCGCACGGGTGGAGCAGCGAAGCCCGCAACTCGTTCGCACCTATACTGCTCTCAGATGGTGTTCTCTGGATCGTGTGTTCTTTAAAAAATTGCTTCTCTAAACAGCGATTTTCTAAAATCAAACCTGGTTTCCTCTAAAACGTTACTCTCTATGCCGTAGCCTCAGCTCTAGAACAGATTTCTCTAAACGGTAAGGGAACCCCTCACGTCTTGATTGGGCTGCTGAACGTGGCTGTCAAGGACATTCAGTTCGTCTTTGATTCGCAGGGTACTTAGTCATTCAATAACAACTACGTCGTAACAGGTCACAGTAGCACAAGTTTGAAATGTTCTGATCGTTTCTTCTTACGCCAAACGTGCAAGACTTACTGGGAAAGTCGTCTTCGTAACGGGAATGACGGAGGAAGCGGCACCAAGGTAGCAGGAAGGATTGCGCCAGCGGGTATAGAAGCCCAGAATGGATGACCATGCAAAGCCAGAAACACTGTGGCTGTGGCCAAGGACATAAACAGCACCCAGCGAACGAGGAGGACCAACGTAGTTCGTGTCCATCGACACCGATACCATATATGCATTTTTTGGTTCGATGCAGTAGCCTTCTTCTATGGTTCTTCAGCTGCTTTGTGGCTTCCGACGATGTACTTCTTTGGTGTTCTGCTTCTTCTTCTCTCGTTAGTGGAACGCTGTCTGCAGTAACGATAGGCCGGGTCGGTTACGGTTCTAATATCTATGTCAGTTCAGAAGTAAAGACGACTGAATCATTTAATAAATAATTCTAATGACGTCATTCATTTTTGGTTGTTTCCTACACTCTAAAAACAGAACTTCACCGCATAACACGGCGATGACCAATCGCCGTTCCGAATGATATCTTTTCCTGACCCTATTTACCGGAAACGGTGGGCGTACGCCTTTTTTGTGACACTTATGCAGCGCATGTG
>JARGYV010092379.1:7815-29825 GCA_029532675.1 Ornithodoros moubata
AAAAAAAAAACGTTGCGGCTATTCGTCCGTGGTCAGATGAATTACTTGACACTATTCGTCCGTCTCGACCGGAAATGTAACGGGTTGGCAAACTGCTACAGCAAACTACTTCCATGACGGCAAAAAACAACACGCGACAAAAACACCGTTTTCGACATGAACACCGCCCGTCACGACACTAAAATCCATCCACAGTAAACCCTGAGACGGGGGACAGAAAAACAACACGACGAAAGAAACAAATGAATTTATTCCGAAAGGGACTCCCCTCAGGTTTTTTTTCTGTTCCTCCATTTCAGGGCTAATCATGGAACACCTGCTTCCTTGCCGATTTCTTTACGATGAAAACCAGCATCATTCAACGAAGGCGTTAGATTTCGCTGGTAAAGTATTTAATAGGCAACTCAATAGGAAATACTTACAAACCCAAGCAGTATCAATCATCCCAGTCGTTCGACACGAACAAGCCCAAACACAAAATAACTGGGAACGCATATGTAATTATGTATGCTTCCGCAGACGGGACGCGCGACGAACTACGTTTAAGGCAGGTGCGCAGGCAAAGTACAAGAATTTCCCTAATGATACCGGATAAAAGCATGTCAATCGATAACACATCCATGTATTTCTACTTCTATGTATATACTTCAAATCTATACCGGCCGTAGACACTGCTAAATCATCTGTACGTTAGCGCCCTCTTTTGTCGTTTGAACAAACTCGAGTCGCCGCTTATAGCTTACATAACCAACTAAACTATGCCACAACTATGATACGGACAAATTCGGAGCACGGAACCTCCTCGCAGAGGTGGATAGCAAAAATAGAGAAGAAAGGATGTACGCGAAATTGCAATTCTAAATACCGAATGTTGAAGGAGGCTTCAGAGTACCCTCTGTGGCACGAAGTCTCGTGATAGATATTTGGAAACAATTACCTGCGAGTTGCTCTGAGGCACGTTTCCGTGTTTCGTTTTTCCGCCTCTGATGCAGAGACAGTGGAAATGGGGAACTTTTTTTTTCCTCAGCCCACAGTAAGAAGTGCAGTTTTCATATAGCCAGTTGGCTCTTCAAAGGAGGAACATACAAGAGTATTCCTAGGAGCCTGTTAAGACAATACACTGAGATCACAAAAATGTCCACCAACATGTCTCTGCGGCAACGAGACAAGTCTGTGGGGTGGCTTGGCAATCATGAGGGGTTGCACACACACATTCTTGCAGTAACATAATGCCAATGTATATTTTTATTTCATATTCTGTCTTTATTTACAACAAGCCCGTCAAGTTAGTGCTTTTTAGAAAATCCAAATGGCTCGAGATGTGTTTGACGGGGAGTGAGCAGTTGCCGATTAGGGATACATATTGAGGAAGGGAAGACCCTGTTAAGGCACAAGTGTTTGTGTATATAATCTCTTTCCTTGATTGTGCTATATACAAAAAGGCACGTTGCGAGTGTTCCTTGACTATATACAGCAGCAGTGGCCAGCACATTCACTGAAGCACAGGGATCGATTTGGTCGGCGAGAACACCAACTGAGGGTCGAACGGCGAATACGGACTCATGAATGGACTCAGCGGAGGAAACGACGGGAACTGGAAGTGGGTCGATCCTCCCGGGTAACGAGGACTGGCCAGGGGACTCAAGGGATAGAAGGACATGGGAACTAAGGGAGGAGTCTTCCCACCAGGGGGGGCCAGGAAGGGGCTGGTAAACGTCATGACGGGCGTCGACAGAGTCGGGAACGCAGACGTCACTGCCGGGATGGGAGGGGGTCTGGGCTTGGCTTTACCCACCACCAAGGAGCCCGACGACGAAGACCTGGGCGAAGGACAAGAGTCCGTGTCCGACTCTGCTCGTCGCTTGCCGGCCCCCGGGGAAGAGGTCGCCCGACCGCTGCTGGTGGAACTCACGTCGTCCGGACTCTCTTCGTCCGACAAGGAGCGCTTTCGTTCGCGAGGTTCGTATTTGCTCCAGAGCCTCGAGGTCTTGAGGCTGAGATCTTCTCCGACCTCTGTCCTGTTGGGAGCTCTCGCCTGGTGAGCAGGGAAGGGAGTTTTGTTGATGCTCTCCATCTTGACGTGGAAAGGAATCTTGTTCTCCGTCTTGACAATCTCCGGGAAGGAGACAAAGCGGTAGACAAACTTCTGGCCCAACACCTTTTTGATGATGTTCTTGTCGTAGTAGTAACGCAAGGCCCGACTGAGCTTGTCGTAGTTCATGTTGTGTTTGTTCTTGCGAAGTCCCCACAGCCTGGCCACCTCCTCGGCATTAACCAACTTGAATTCCCCGTCGTTGTTGGTCCAGGTAATCATGTGACTGTACTGGTTACTGAGAAGGAGTTCCAGCAAGAACTGCCACAGCGTGATGTTTGTCTCCATACCTGCAAGAGATGGACAGCAGCTGAGCAAGAGGAGCGCTGGCAGGAAGGCCCAATCTGACGGGAAATGAACAATCATGAGCAGCTTCCTGCTTCCACAGGGGAGGATCAATCATGGGCCCTTCCCATCCGTGCTGCCTCGTCCGAGCCGCTTTTTAACCCAATCAAGGTTTCCCAGTGCAGGTGTTTTCAGGACACGATAGGAAAGCCACTTTCGCTGACCTCGGAAGGACCTTGCCTTCATGCCGACATGTGTACTCGAGCCAATGACGTCATCCAGACGGATCTTCCAGGTACAACCCTACAGTGAAATCTCTCTGCCAAAGGAATGACTTCCGTGACGTCACAGTGCCGCATGTACATGGACATTGTGCAATCCACAAAGAGGCTCGAGCCAAAAGGCGACCAGACCCCCGTACGTGTACCGCCTTCTTTCTTTGCCACTTTCCTTCGTAAGCACGAGGAAAAACATGGACGATTATGCTTGTGCTTTATGAGGTGTACCAATAAAGCGCGCTTCGTTCGCGGTTCTATTGTTCGGTCTTAAGTTGGGATAGCCCGCAAGGCGAGGGAGGGAGCTTTTAAAGTGAGCGCCTTCGGAACCCGCCCCACCGCATACCACAGCTGCCATTCCTACTTTTTTCTAGCCACCAAAGTGAAGCGACGACAAGTGAAGAGGCTCTCACCTCGGCCACAAGTTAGATCAACAGGATCAGCGGCGCTGCATTCCAGCGCAGGGTCGGGTGACGCCGATTCCACATCGGACGAAGAGCACATGTTGTAATCCGTGGCCGCTGCTGCACATGTACTCGTCGCCCACCCGTCTGGGAAAACCTCACGTGAGAAAGAAGCAGCTCAGGGGGCGCTCATTGGTGCGCGCGATCTGGACCCGGGCAGACGTCACGGAACGCGCGAGATTTGAAACAGCTTTCCCAATCCCCCAAAAGAAATGGATTCGGTGACATACCAGACACTTGGACAGCATGCTGTTCCGGTAAGAAAAACTGCGATGCTGGTGCGGGAGATTCCGATGGCGGTTCTGCATCTGCGTACGTGAAACATTGCTAGAGAAGCTGCTACTGGCATTCCAATGGAACAGGCCCATTTGCAAACTTGAAATGGGGCGAACAACTGCGCTGTGCTTTAGTAATGGATACAACATGATATTAGTAGTAGTGATGGAAGCCCTTTTCATGAATAGGGTTGCTCAAGAAGGAGTTTGACATCATGGAGAAAAGAAGCCAAGGTAGCGGGCGGCCGCATTCAGGTCGCTGACATAATTCCCTCCTTGATTGTGGTCAAGATCAACCGGAGCTCCTTCTTTGCACAGAAGCGCCTGCGCTCGATACGATAGCTCGATGCATCCATCGTGAGTCTTTTCAATCTCAAAGGATTGACACGAATGCCTTGGCCCGAAAAGCGGGCCGGAAACTCGGCGACCTCGATCCACATCCGCTGGCAAAAGTTACATAAGCGTCTCACCTGGGTTCCTTTTAATGCTCAGGTCTTGGACACTGTCGGCCGACTTGTCCCCCTGTCCAGCAGGGTGGACACCGGCAACCCGGTGAAGCAAATGTCTGAACCTCGCCAGCGTGATCAGAGAGTGAAGCGGCTATCCATGGTAGCGACGAGGACTGTGTGGCAAGAAAGAGCGCGGGATCTGGGCCACTGGGGGAAGGCGACCTCGAAACACACACAGCATCCGCTGCTGCTGCCATACGCCCCGCCTTTTCCGAAAGGAGCTCACTCGGAAAACAAGGCCCAGTCAACGAACTTTTCGCTTACACACTCTTACATGAGCATCTTTTCAATGACTGCAGGGTTGGTCGCTGCCCAACTCACCGAAATTTGCTTGCCAGAGAAAGGTTCGCCAACTTTGGTTGGCCAGCGAAGAAAAAGGCTCCGCTGCCGCCGCAGTGGGTCAGTGGCAGAGAAACGACTGACCTCGTTGCCCAGAAATCCGGAACAGCGGACGTTCACCTGGCATTGAAAAGCGCGAAGGGGGGGCAACGGCCGACGATCCGGGAAGGAAATCAACAACGCCGCCTCAAGTCAAAGACCTCACACTAGTCCCGACCATGGTTGCTTTTCGGGCGAAACCTCAGCAAAGAGGAACATTTCAAGGACATTATGTAAACGCATCAATATCGCTCCAAGTGAGCAATCAAGCATGGACCATGTCAAGAGCGTCACTTTCAAGCATTCCATCTCCATATTAAGAAACGTTTTCCAGGATCATTTCTCCCCTTGCTCACAATTTAATTTCTTCTCTGTTTTCGCGTCTCATGGCAGCAACGATGGTCGGTTACTGGGGAAGAAAGCAGCAGGCGACACTCGTTCATCTCACAGACAATCTCCAGAGAGGACGAAACCGTCTAAAGTCCTTCGGGGTGGTTCAGCTGGCGACGGAACGTTCTCTATCGGTGGTGTCAAACAATATTGCAGGACGGGTCAAGAAAAGTGCCCCAAAAGCAAACCGGAAGTGGATTATTTTTGCCAATTTCGCAGCGCACGAAAAATTGTGCTCACGAATCAAGGTGTACCTGCGATGAGCAAAATGCCACTACGTGAGCGAGAACCAAGTAGCGTGTAGACGCTTTCCTCCAACCTAGGGCGTAGAGATTGGCGGCTGGAGCAGCGCGTTTCACGTCCTCGAGTTTTCTGCCGATGGCAGCCGAGGCATCGTTGCAGTTCTGGCCGCTACAAGCATCCTTTTCAGATGAGCCCAAGAAAAGGCTCACCTTTTGTGCTCCGGCCCCTGTGTCTACCCCTGCTGTCTTGCTTTCGGGAGGCACAAGCACCATAAACAGCAATCCCAGATTTTCCCAAATCAGCAATCCCAACATTTTGCTGTCGTCTCAAAAAATCCGTTTTATTCTTTGTAATATATTTCTCCTTCCCTCACCGTCGTCTGCTTCGCCCTACTGTCATTGTTTGGCGGCACATTTCCCTTGAAGCACGACTTTGTTCTCAGTCGATTCTTAAGGATGCCTGGGCCCACTGCAATGTTTGAAGATGCAGAAAGCGTGCATCTTCGACAGCATGTATCCCCGAACCCCGAAAAACAGAGGGTGGGTTCAGATGGCGACGCGCGTCATCCAATGTTGCTACTTTTACGAGGCAGTCATTCAAATTCGATTGCTAAGAAGTTGATGGCCATTGGACGAATATATTTGGTGTTTCTAAGGTCTTTCAGGGGAGCATACAAGAGCTCGGGATTCACTTTACAGTTCCTTTAAGTTTAGGGGAGAACTTTTGGAGCGTCGGGTTTCAGGTCGTACTCAATGAATGAAGATGAACACTTTTGCACGCTGCGTCGGTGGGCATAGACAAGACTTGCTCTCCCATAGTTAACTGGCCTATTGCAGCCGTTCAATCAAAATAAAGCGACGCGAGTCCTGCAAGAGACGTGGCAGAAGACAAGATCGTCTTGTGCAACTTCTTATCATTCGTCACTTGAGTTTACTATGGCACGTCCATCTGTATAATGTTGATTCAAGAGTATTATGGACGTTTCATCGCTGGTGTACTCATCGGCGCTGCTGAACCGCAGGTGTACGTCGCTCGTTTTTCAATACAACAAATGCTTATATTACATTTGTTCGTCTCAGCCAGGTAAACTACTTCGCAAGCAGCCATTTTTCAACGCAGGCCTCAAACCTGGGACTTGATCTTGGAAAGCCCTGGATATGTACAGCCAAAAAAGGAAACTATAAAAGTAATCAAAAAGTACTTTTCTAATTTCTTGTACATGATTTACTGTGTCCGCTACCTCGTCCTAGCCTGCAAAAAATTATCGCTTCAGCCTGCCATTAGTGAGAATTTTCCTGCTGCTTTTATCACTTGACGTTTTACAAAGCCCCAGTCTGAGACTGTGAATGATTGATAGAAATCAATATATAGCGGAGTAAATACATGGAATTGCGAAACGGGTCCCTCTGTTTCGTTTCTCCGCTCAGACCTAGGCCTAATTTCTGTACTCACTTCGGGGTCATTCTACTCCCTCATACAAAAGGGATTACACTTCTCTCAATTTAGGAACTTTCAATTAATACTACAAATTGCAGATCTCTCTGACCCCCAAGCCACTTTTTGTTATTCTGTAAAAATCCGCGGTAATCTAGAATCGCTGGGTCAAGTGGAAAGACTGGGATGAATATCATGTCACGTGGTATTACGGTCCGCTGAATGTGACTGAGTGATGATGGGTTTTGAGCATAAATTATACCGCAGTTTAAAACATTCAAGTGGATAGAAACGAAAGGCAAAAATGATTTGAGTCGTTGGGCAGCGCTGCCGCTACTCGGTGGTGGCGAGGGAGGCCGTCCTTCTAGGAGGCGTTGGAGAAGGTCGTCGACGTTTACCCTCTTCTGCTTTTTCCTAGGCCTTTCGTTTAGTTTAGTGGAGCTTTGTGTGGCGTACTTTCAGTTGTGCTGCGGCCTTTAGGTGTACTCTCCGCAATGGTACGTATATTGTACAAAACTTGCTCCGTAAGAGATGACACGTCTGTCGCCTTGACCTTCAAAGTGAGGGCCTTCGGTGGTCTTAGGAGCGAACGATCGAACACAATACTCGATGCCCGTTAAGGAAGTTTTCCACTGACATTTTTCAGTCGAAGGAACCTCTCCGTGTTCTGGTGACTGGCGCAGCGGGGCAGATTGCTTATTCCTTGCTGTCAATATTAGCCAAGGGCGATGTGTTCGGCAAGGATCAGGTGACTTGTTTCGATTCACGTTTCCTGCCTGACGTTGGTTTGTTCTTGGCAGCCTTTGATCATTCACCTCCTGGATATTCCCATGATGAGCCAAGTGCTCAATGGAGTGGTCATGGAACTTGTGGACTGTGCTTTCCCACTGCTCCTGGGTACTCCTGTACTGGCTTCTGTGTGGAATGTGTCAAATAAGCGCTTTGTTTGCAGATGTGCTGGCCACCAGTGAGGAAAAGATTGCTTTCAATGCCGTGGACGCCGCTTTTCTGGTGGGAGCCATGCCACGCAAAGAAGGCATGGAACGCAAGGATTTGCTGGCGGCAAACGTCAAGATCTTTAAGAGCCAGGGCAAAGCCCTGGACGAGTATGCCAAGAAGTCTGTCAAGGTACCGGGAGTCAGTGTGAGCAGACAGTTTGAGCATATATCTCTCTCTCTACAGGTACTGGTGGTTGGTAACCCTGCCAATACGAATGCCTTGATCTGCAGCAAGCATGCCCCTTCCATTCCCAAGGAGAATTTTTCCGCCATGACTCGGCTCGATCAGAACAGAGCTCAGGGACAGGTACGCTTTCTTTTCTAGCAACGCCAGCTTTTTTTTCTAGCCAAAAATTGTGCAACTTACTTCCAGATTGCCCAGAGGCTGAAAGTGGTGCCGTCGGACGTGGGCCACGTGGTCATCTGGGGAAATCATTCTTCTACCCAGTTTCCAGACATCAGCCACGCTACCATCAAGGGCAAGTCCATCACAGATGTTGTCGGTGACGATGCCTACTTCAAGGGAGAGTTTATTTCGGTGGGTGGAAGCCAGCTATCCGACAGGTTCCGACCTAAACGTCCGTCCTACGTGTTCTAGACCATCCAGAAACGTGGGGCAGCAGTCATCGCCGCACGAAAGTTGTCTAGTGCCATGTCTGCAGCCAAGGCTGCCGCGGATCACATGCACGACTGGTGGAACGGAACAGCGCAGGTGAGTTGTTGCCACGAGTAGTTGTGCAGCCGTGCCGGAATCGTTACTAAAGTCTCGACGTTTTCTCTCGGAGGACGACTGGGTGTCGATGGGCGTGCCGAGCGACGGGTCGTACGGTGCTCCCCTGGACGTCGTCTTTAGCTTTCCCGTGACCGTAGACGGCCAGCGTCGGTGGCGCATCGTCCCGGATCTTCCGGTCTCGGAATTTGCTCGAGAGAAGCTGGACATCACGGGCAAGGAGCTCCTGGAAGAGCGCCTGGAGGCTCTTGCTGTGTGCAAGGATTGACGCCAGCCACCGCCTACAGCCAAGCTCTGACAATTTTTAATTAATGTGTCAACAAAAGCAGCATAGAATGAGTGGCAGTAGAGAAACAAATAGGTTAGATAATGTGCTGTAGACGGATGTTGCATGAGCAGTTACAGGCTAGCACAGTAAAGGTCTTCCTTGGATTTGCTTGTCCACGGCAAACTTTTTCAGTGACACCAGAAAGGGTAGCTGAATACAGAGTGAGGCAGGTTGTGGCAAGGAAACTTGCTCTCAGCCTCTTCCTCGACGTGGGTTTATTCAGGTACAGGATTACGACTTGAAGAAGGACGTGATGGTTTGAAGCTCGTCGAGTTTTCTCCTGGCTTGCGATTTGCCCTGCAAGAGAAGTCAACTTGGTCAAGCGAGTCACGGAGCCCAACAAAGTACCCTGCTGCTGTTTCTTCTGAACAGTCGCATTTTGGCCTTGTGCTTCTTCTTGGTACTGGGAAGCCCCGCAGAAGTGGCGCAGTTCCGCGGAGGAGTTTCCAATACGGACACGCTGTTCTCTCCGTCCACAAAATCCAGCGTCGGGAGCAGTCGCCGTTGGGGAAGGTTACAACCGTTGTCCACTTTCCTCGGCGACAGGATGCCCTTTCCGTGGTGAGACTTTGGTGTTGCGAGGAGCAGTCTCTTGGAGGGAGGAGTGAGCCAGTCGGCCACCGACCGAGGCGTTCCGACCACCCTCTTTGTTTCTCTCTTCTCTTGTTTGGGGGTCCACTGGGGTTTGGGGATGCCTTCTGCAGGAGGAAGACAATTTCGATCCAATTTTGGTGGGGCAATGTGGGGCTCACCAGAAGACACAAAAGGAGAGCACACGTATGGAGGAGGAAGGGCTCGACGTCCTCCACACTGCCAGAACACCACCTTGTTGTCGTCACCACAGGTAGCCACCTGAAACGTTTCCCCTTCTCAACTCCCGTTCCTGCCTTCGTTTGTCGCGTCTACCTTTGTCAAGTCAAACTTGTTCCACGACAGAGAGGTCACTTCGGTGCCGTGTCCTTCGAGCCGAAAGGTCGGGTAGCCGGGATCCCGGACCTGAGAGGGCGGCCGTTATTTGTGCACGACGCACGCTTCCACGCTCACCTTCCAGACGTAGGCACACTTGTCGGTGGATCCTCCCAGGAGAAATTCCCCGTCCGGACTCAGGGCCAACTTGATGTAGAAGCTGCCGTCCACACGGTGACCGTAGTACGTGCACGCTAAATACGTCCAGAGGCACTCGATAGCCGCACCACCCTCGCTGCCGAAAACACTTACTTGCATCCGAAGGGTAGGTGAGCACATTGAACCTGTAGATGCAGCGGTCGGTACAGTTGGCGTACAGGTACGTGCCGTACGGGTCCAACGCCATACACGTATAACCTGCGAGCAACAGGGACCCGTGAACGAGCGAGCGAGCCGATGGGTCGGCCTGGCCGTACCGTGCGTGGCAGTGCTCTGACCCGCGTACGGAAAGTGCTGGGCCGGCTTGGGGTCGTCTCCAAAGAGGCTGTAGTTTTTTCGAAGGTCCCACACCTTGATCGTACTGGCCAAGTGATGGCGTCAACTCGTGTACACGTCGCGTTGCTTTGCTTACCCATTGGTTGCTCCACACGTAATGAGGTGATAGTCGTTGCGAAAGATGCAGTCCGTGATGCTCATACTGGGGACGACTCCCTGAAAACGGAGAAAGGTGTAGAGGATTGGCGCAAGTGCCGCAGCTGCCCACCTTGATTGTTTTTGGTCTTTTTTTGCTCGCCGCTCGGTTCTGATGAGACTTGGAAATCACTGCAACTGCAGAAAAAATGGCCGTACGCAATTTGCTCTCTTGCGAGGAGAAAGCTTTACCTCGGCCGGGAAGTCTGGTATCCCAGAGCATAATGTCGCCGTCCCTCGAACCCGACGCAAATAGGTCTAGAGAAAAATGAAACGAGTCCGTCGGGACACTCGAGAGGTGCTCGTGACTCACCTGTACTCAACGGATTATAAGACACACACTTGACGCTGGCTTCGTGGCCACAGTACTGGCGAACACACCTGCTAGTGCTTACGTCCCAAAGACGGAGGCTCAGGTCTCCGGAAGCCGTCAACATCTCCCGTCTCTCGGGGTGCCAGGCTAGGTCGAACACTGCGTTCTCGTGGGCCGACCACGCTGAAATGACAAGGGCCAATGGAGAGAACCCGCCATGGATGAGGTTTACAAGCTCACATTCCACGTGTCTCATTCCCCCAGCATCCGAGTCATAAATATTAACGCCACCATCTTCGTCCGCAACAGCCACAAGATCGCTCTGGGAGAGATCTGAAACGCCGTACAGGGTCAACAATGGTTTATTCCTCTTCTGCAGCTACAACACTCACAGGGTGAATATTCACACGCCATTGGGGGGACACTCGATCCCTCGGTCTGAAAAGAAAGACAAACAATGCTTTACATGGAGTACACATGGAGTAGTAGCTTCTATACCTGCGCTTGAATCTCGAACTCAAGGTTGTTGTTGCTGTGGAGATTTTCTAGTAAGCTACACTTCCAACGGCAATCTCTCCGCGATTCACCTACGAGTGGAACAACAACTTGGTGTCATATCGAAACACGGCCCGAACAAAGACTCACCATTGAACCGCCCGTATTCCTTTTCCCGAAGCATTTCAATGAGTGCCATCACGCATGCAGTACGAGACCAATCAGCATACCATCCAAATATTAGTCAGACGCATCAAGTTAATCATTGCATGGACGGTGGCATTCGCTTAAAAAATTGCGCCCGACAGCCTCAATTACCGCGGGAGCCGCAGTCACGTGATTTGCTCCGGTTGCTTGTTGTTCCATCTAATACAAAGCATTTGGGGCTTGTAAGAAATTCTTACGTCGTTTCTTCTATCTATGTCAGAAAGTGATATTGCAAGCAATCAGTTATTAGGAACGCGAGTGCGGAGTCACCTGGCACCTGGCGGTCAGTCGACGGAAGTCGTCGGTCAGTGCTGGTGGTGACAGAAGGGTTTGCGGCTGTTCTCCGAGGTTTGAGCTGTACATTGAAGTTTAGGATGAAGGCAACTACAACGAGAGGAGGAGGCGATAAGTCCACCTATAAGGATAAAGATAAACCGACGCAAGTTCGCCAGAGTAACATCACTGCGGCCAAAGGTAATCGTCACATGTGCGTTTAGGCCTAAACTGACATTTTCTTAATTGGGTACTACTCAGTGAGACAGTGGCTTTTATCGTCGTTCATTTGAAACTCGAGATAAAGAGCTACATTTGGTTGAATATACGGGTCGCTGTGCGGGTACTCAGGGGGTCGAAGAAAAAGATGGGACTTGACGCGCCTACTTGGTCTTTGTGACCATATTAGGGCGGCCAGTTGGCAAGATTTTCACCAAGTGCCTTTTTCAGCCGTGGCGGACGCCATCCGCACCAGTCTCGGGCCTCGGGGCATGGATAAAATGGTAAGCTGCTGCTGCTGCTGCTGCTGAGAGAGGACGGATGACTCACTTGTGTTTCAGATCCAATCTGCTAACGGAGATGTGACGATAACCAACGATGGGGCAACTATATTAAAACAAATGCAAGTTCTCCATCCAGCTGCTAAGATGGTAAGCATACCAATAGAACCCAGTCCATAATGTCCCTCTTGTCATGTAAGCTTTTGATACCTGTACTTGTCAGTTGAAACTGGCTCAACTCCTGTGGTGACAGTTATCTACGTCCCCAGTTGAACGAAGCAAAAACGTAGTTTGTGGGAAAACAAAGCACTGTTGTGGACAGACCATGAGGTTTGAATCCCGGTCACGTGAGCTCTGTGTTGGGAAGGTGAGGAGTGTCCCGACATGCCAGAAAGTGGTAGATGAGTTGGTTCTCTGTTGGTGCTACTGTACGGAAGCGATGTAGAGCACGAAAGGCTTTGTTTCAGTTGGTGGAGCTGTCCAAGGCCCAAGACATAGAAGCGGGCGACGGCACGACGTCCGTGGTGGTGATTGCGGGGAGCCTCCTGGACGCGGCTTCTAAACTTCTGCTCAAAGGTGACCTTGCTTTGCTTTGCTGTGCGCATCCTCTGACGACGAGCGTGGCCGTTTAGGCATCCACCCGACGACCATATCCGAGTCGTTCCAGAAGTGTGCTTCCAGGGCACTGGACGTGCTGAAGTTGATGTCTGTACCCTTGGACCTTTCGGATCGAGAGAGCCTCGTGAAGAGCGCTTGTACCTCTCTCAACTCTAAGGTAGTGTCTCAGCACTCGAGCCAGTTAGCTCCCATTGCGGTGGATGCGGTGCTGAGGGTGGTGGACCCCGCCAAGGACGCCAACGTGGACCTCCACGACATCAAGGTCATGAAGAAACTCGGGTAGGGACGTTTGAGAAGGGTGGACGAGGCAGCGTACGTGGGTGTGGCTTTTTTCAGGGGCACGGTAGAGGACACAGAGTTGGTGGATGGGCTGGTGTTCATGCAGCATCTGGCAGGTTCCGGAGGTCCTCACAAGGTGGAGAAGGCCAAAATAGGACTGATCCAATTCTGTATTTCTCCTCCTAAAACGGATGTAGGTCCATTTTTCGTTTTTGAAAGGGAGCAAGTGAAGTGATGAGTGTAGCCTTAGGACACTTCTGAGGGCTTCGGTGACCTCGCTCGTTTCCTCTGACGGCCGGGGTTTGCCCCGTGGGGCCGGCCCGCAGCTTCTCGGGGGGCTCACTGTTTGTCCGCTCTCGACAGATGGACCACCAGGTGGTAGTGAGTGACTACGCAGCCATGGATCGCGTGCTGAGGGAGGAGCGTGCCTACATCCTCAACATTGTGAAACAGATAAAGAAGGCCGGTTGTAACGTCCTTCTCGTGCAAAAGTCGATTCTCAGGTGAGCAATGCCACTCGTGGGTAGTAAGTGGCTTGAGCATAATAATTTCACTTTGTGCGTGGTGTGCAATGAAGGGTGAAGTGATTTTTATTCTGGTCGTTTTGTGAGAGAATGTGTAAGGAACACAATTTTTGCACAGAGAGCCAAAATGCATTTTGAAGGGGGCGTATTGTGCTGCTCAAAGTACGGCTGCCAAAGTGGAATGAGTCTTGTCCTGATGGCTGGCACTTGCAGCAGATATGGAATGACCCCTTCTTCCACCATGGAGGAAATGGCAGTTGCAAAGGCCTTGTTGCATGTCTGCACCAGTGTGTGGAGGGGGAAGACAAAAAGAACGCTTTCTTGAAACGCTTGATGTGTTTTGTAGGAGCTTGCATAAAAGTGGTTTCAACTTGTTTGTCGGATGTAGTGGCCACAGGGGTGTAAGCGTTTTGTTTTCAGGGATGCCCTGTCGGACCTTGCACTGCACTTCCTCGCCAAAATGAAGATAATGGTGGTGAAAGATATCGAGCGAGAAGAGGTTGAATTTGTGTGTCGCAGCCTGGGCTGCCGTCCCGTGGCCTCCCTGGACCACTTCAACGCGGACACGTTGGGGTCTGCAGAGTTGGTCCAGGAGATCACGACGGGCAGTGCAAAGTACATAAAGGTGGTAGGAGGGGGTGAAGGTGTTGGCGAGGCTTTGATGATGGCTTTGCAGGTGACGGGGGTGGCCAACCCTGGCAAGACGGTGACCATCCTGGTGCGAGGCTCGAACAAACTGGTCCTGGAAGAAGCGGAGCGGTCGTTGCACGACGCCCTCTGTGTGGTCAGGTGCCTGGTTAAGAACAGGTAGGTCGAGGGCAGCAGTGGTGGTGGGTATGCAGCTGCTTGCTGCCCCAGGGCCCTGATAGCTGGTGGTGGTGCACCCGAGATGGAAGTGTCGCTCCGTCTCACCGAGCAGTCTTCTCTGTTGACCGGGCTGGACGCTTATTGCGTGCGGGCTTTTGCGGAGGCCCTCGAGGTGGTGCCCTACACGCTGGCGGAAAATGCTGGGCTGAACCCCATAGCCACGGTGACGGAACTGCGCAACCGCCACGCACGAGGCGAGAAGCAGGCTGGCATTAACGTGCGCAAGGTAGATGGGTGGGTAGGAGGCTATGGGCTCTCAACAGCTCTCTCTCACGTAGGGATCTGTGACCAACATCCTGGAGGAGAATGTGCTTCAACCCCTCCTGGTCTCGACCAGTGCCATCTCTTTGGCGGCGGAAACTGTCCGCAGCATCCTCAAAATTGATGACATTGTGCAATCGGTTCGCTAACTCCAAAGAATAAAAGATTGTGCTATGCTCAGCATTGGGAGAGGAAATGAATTGGGAAAGAAAAAGTAGGGAATCTCTTCAGAACGACAACGAGGAGCTCACGTGAGGAATTTTGTCAAAACAACTGTTAGCAAGACTGCGGAGGTGTACGCAATTCTTGTCGATCAAAGCGTAGCCTTGGAAGAACCAAACGTATGGTTGCTTTTGCAGTGACGCCTTGACGAACCACTTTAGGCTGTCGAGGAGGTCTGTGCCAAGTAAGTACCGTTGATGTATAGCCCTTGACTGGCATGCGACAAGAATGCAGCCACCTGTCGTGCTGGATTGTCGTACGTTACCAGTAATGCGCTTATTTGCTGTCCCTACGGACATCCGCTCGGTCGTTGGAAAAGGACTTGGTGCTAGTATGAACATTCGTTTGTGCTGTAAATAATTCGCTTTGTCGTCGGCTTCATGCGTCGAACAATGTATTTGTTAATTGAACATGAATATGTAAACTCGACCTTAATCCAAAATTTGTGACATAAAAAGTAGTAGTGTGTGGAATAATGTATTGCTTGCTTTCATACGCTCGTCACGGCAGGCAGTTCTTGTAGGCAGCACAAAAGCAACGGTTATACAATAGGGAAAACTTTCCTAGCTTCGGCATATCTCCTGGGATTTGTAATCTTTCTCGGGCCAGCGCTGGTGGAGGTTTGTGGGGCACCTTCCTAGGAAACGAGACTAGGGAGGATTTGTTCCGATGCACGCTGTGTCGGAAGCGCTCCCTCCACGACATAGGCCTTGTGAACCACCACTCGTGAGGAGGTCAAACGGGGCTTTTATGACATGAACGGGTTTCCAGGCTGCATTGTTGGGTATTTATACTTTCACTGGCAAGGTCATGGCAACTTTGTCGCTCACTCGTTTTGAAATAAACACGCGACATATCCTGTGGAGCAGACCAGTCAGTAACTGGAAATACGATAATGGCAGACATAACGTGGACAAGGCAGAAGAGCAGCGCTGTCCACTTATGTCTTTCACTGATAAAGTAACACCTAGCATCTTGTCCTGGAACAGTTAGAGCGTAAATGTTGCTGCGAGGCTCACGAGATAACCGCCACAGCAAGACTTTGGACGTGGAGGAAGAGCAGCAAGAGGACCACCGAAAGTGATCGTGCCCAGCAAATTGAAAGGAACCTCATAGCCAAATATTTTGCATGAAGGGTTCCAAAGTTTTGCCATTGTTATGTACCTACATAGAGGGATGGTATATGTGTTGTACACATCATTTGCAGAAATCTCAAAAGACTCCTATTAAGAAATGTAGTCTACATTGATAATAAATGCTGTTTGTTACTTTAGTACCTTTCATTTGTTCCTAACCTTAGGGCTAAGCATCCCTTGCAGCAGGATCTTGTCACAGCCTGAAACATTTCCCTCAGGTCTATTCACTTGCACAACACAATGTAGTCTTTGATAAAGCCTAATGTCTGGAAGTAGTTACCATTGTTCTCGTGGATTCTGTTTCCATGTTTACTATGTTGGCAGTTGTGTCATGGGTTTGTGTGTGTGACTTTGTACTAGCAATGCAGATATGCAATGAGAGCTCGGGCGATTCTTTCAGGGCAGCCAGAAGATACGTCCTTTGTGAGCTCATTGCTGCAGTTAGTAAGGATTTGCAAGATTTGTAGTCATTTTACAAATAGCGTATTCTTTTACATTTAAAGTTCAACGAACATCTTGCCGGTTGTCATAATCGCGTTGGCTCCGTGTGCAGCAGATAGCAGACGTCTTGAAGTGGCTCTGCCATTGGTTGGTCCGAATCAACAGAACATAACGTAATCAACAGGATACGTGATATATACTGTAATTTATAATTTAAACACAAAAAAACATAATATACAGCTTTCAGCATGTCTTATCGTTCATTTTTCTTCCATAATATGCGCCGACATGCGCTGCTGGCGCTGAGGCTAGCGCCCCACCAATGTGCGGCCAGGTACGGCCTGCCGCGAAGTACGGAAGTGGTGTGCCAGGCCAATTTCAAGTGACCGCGGCTGGCCATCGCGCTTCGACCGCGTGTCGCGGCGCGGTACCGGGGACACCGAAATAGGTATGCTGTCATTCATATCCACACACAAATTACGAATTGAACTGTTGGTTTCTAGCCCAATTTTTCCTGTCAACTAATTTATGCCTGTGCTCGCAACAAGAGCACTAGACGAGGGCATGAAGGAAGGAGCACGGGAATTTTCTGCTGATAACATCATGACGCGGCGATAACGAAAGCAAAGCTGTGCTTTTGCGCACGACCCTCTTTTCGTTCCCGCTTTGTGTGGACAGGAGCCTGGGTGAGTTTCGTGTATTTCACCGTAATTCCCGAGGGCAGAGAAACTGCTGGCTCATGTTTTAGCACAACGAACGGCGCAACGTTTGCTTCTTTCGCCTTCCAGTGCAGTCAAGAGATTCCACTCGCGCTGTTGCTCATTATTCTTTAACTGCGACCCCTACAGTTTTTCATTAGTAGCTTTTGCGGGTAAACTTGGAATGGAGGACCAAAAAAAAAAAAAAAAAGGAACCGTGAGCGTTATGGGCAGCACGAAAAATGAAACCCAAAGCATTTGTTAGAAAAAAGAAAAAAATGGAGGAGGAGATACTTTTCTTTGCTGTTTTTCTACTGTTGAATTAGATGATGATGATTAGAAGGATCATGGTCAGTCGCCTCATTGGCTAGGCACCATGTTCAGCAGGCGCCACCATCACTTTGCATGCATCGATTATCCTCCCGCTGCTTGTTAAAAGGCGTCTTCTCAACCTCCTCTCCACCTGCTGGTGCCTACAAACAAGGAATCCACTAGCTGTCATCTGTAAATTTACAGCAGACCTCGGGCTGTCTTGTAACCCTGAAAGAGATTCTGTCCAATTGATAAAATAGTGTGTGTGCAATCAGCAGAAGGTTGTAAAGCATGATCTCACAGTACAATACAACAAGCCGGTGGAAACGGAGACTTCCAAGAGTAGGAATTGACGCAAGCCATGGGCACAATGACAGCAAGGGGTCGAAGGCGTGCCAAGCAGGCTGAATGTTGACTGTTACCAGTTGGTTGTAAAGTTTCCTGCCATTGTGGCTCGCTATGGCTGCATTCCTTTAAATGTGCGGCTAAATTTGAATCGGGGTCATTTTTATGCTGTCCCAATCTCACATTTAAGCATTGTGACGTTTCACCTATGTACATGAGGCCACATTTTAAACTGCATAATACAAAACTGAGTATTTTATGCATACTTTTTCATATTTGATGTGTCCTCACAAGGTTTCAAAGGCAGACTCGGCGTATCTGTATAACTGATAGTCATTCCTGACATTTTGCAGGAATATTTCTTACACTGTGCTGGAATGGGTGGAGAACGGATTTAGCAGCTGGGCACTTATTCACCTTTAGGGATAACCAGCATCTCCTGTACAGACAAAGCATAAAAAGATTTACGATAGCACCTTTTACGCACTTCACAATCCAGTGAACATGCTTACATTTAAAAACTGCTATTTAATAAGGAGGAGGATGCCCAACTGAGATCAGCTGCAGCCAAGTAAATTGCTTCAGCATGAAACTAGGATGATATCATCATATTGTAGGTTTTTCCAGAAATGACTGAAAGAAAAAAGCAGAATCCAGTACATTGAAATAAGTGTCTGATAATGTGGGAGAAACTGACAAATCAATAGAAACACCATTTTTCTGAGCACTTGTGGAATTATCATCTAATGGAATTCTTTTATACTATGTACTGCACCACGAAGCTTCGTGACATGTTGTCAGTGATGGAGACACACTTTTCCTAGCTTTTGGGGCAGACCCTGTCAAGAAACTATGATCTGCATAACAGCCTCAGTTGAGCATGTTTTATTTTATTTATTTATGTTTGAGGAAACAACCAGTGGCATAAATAATGGTGCGTAAGGCGAAACAAGAAAAAACATTGTGTTGTACAACATAAATACGAGCAACATATAAATTGTGATATACAGTTCGACAAGAGGTATACAATCCTACGCAAGTACCGTAAATATTTATGACACACTAATATTGTCTAATGAGGCCAACAAATATGAAAAATGTCCGTGTCGTGCTTGTTGTATAAAGCGTTGAACATAGTGAGTAGAAAACGATATGTCTTCTCACCTAATTTATGCAAATTTTCATGAGAGTACCCTGACTCGTAAAATTAATATTGAATTACGAAATATACGTTGTTGGCATACAGCAAATGCTCTTCACCTTAACCACACCAAGACTTCCTACGGATATCATGTACAATAAAGCGCAGTGATAATACTGAATTTCATGGCGTCATCACTGTTGAACATTTAAAAGTTAAATTTGACGCACGCTCTGTGGTTCTTATGGGCTATCTAAATGCTGTTAGTTTTTCCCTGTAGATGTACTTGTCCATTCACACATAAATGACTGTTATCGCTCTTTGGGGTTGCACCTATCAAACGCATTTGCAGTCCAGAAAGAGCACTACTCATAATAATTTCCAAGGAAAGAGTGAAGAGGCGTTTGTGGCATATACTTAATGCTTACAATGTTGCTTCCATGATGTGTCAAAACAATTGAAGTTAAAAAATGGGTCACTGCAACACTCACTACGTACCTATCTGTCAAACCAACGACATCATTTCTCTTTGTTGGAAGTACAGTTAGGAACAATCTCAGTACTAATATGAAAAATATACCATTCATTGAGCAGTCTCTCGTTAATGTATCATTATAATCAAAGTATAGTGGTAACTGTACTTTTCTTTTTTATGGCCGACCAAGGTCTATGTCATTCTGTGTAGTTCATTTTTTCTTTCTTTTTTCTATCGTTGCCTGTATGCATGCTTTTTTGGATTATTTTTGTTGGGACCCTCGAGCGAGCTCTGTTGGGTATCATGAGTTGTAGTGTAGGGGAAAAAGACAAAAGAAAGGAAGAAATAAAGTAGGCGACAGTGAGAGGGTTACAGTGGAGGCTTAGAGTGGTGTAGAAAATGGTATGTGTTCTTAAATGCCAAGTTAGAGCAGGTAAGTTTATCGAATGAAGGAGCTCTGGACAATCAAGACGAGCGTGAATGAGCTTGCAGAGGAAAATGCAGTCCTTGAGTATCAGCCAATGGAGCAGTGTATGCAGTCCCAGTTTGTTAAGTATATGTTCATAATTGTAATAAGTGTGACGGTCTAGAGGTGCCCATCGTATTTAGCTCTAACAAAACTTTGGACTGACCCAATAGCGGCGCAACATGTCTTCGCTATAGCATTTGAGACGACGCAGGCATATCCCAAAGTAACAAGAGAAAAGAATAGCCTAACAACACAATGGGGGTCAAGCAAAAGATGCTTCATTACAAGGCCAAGTTGGTTAAAGGCAATGTTGGAAACACGAGCGAGGAAGGTGGGTCAACTATCAAGAACGGCTCCTAGATTACGTATTTGTCTGGGAATTGTAGCGGGGCCCCACGAATAGTCATAGGAGACAGCATTGAGACGTCCGGAAAATGATATGAGTAACGTCTTTGAAAGACTGAGTTTCAGGAGGTCAATGAACGCCAACATGGAGTTCAATTCGTAGAATGTCTCTTTGCAATTGAATGCAACCCGGAATATTTGTTATGCTACGAAAGAGCTCAAGGTCATCGGTGTATTGTAACGCACGGGAGGTATGAACACAGTTAGGAAAGTCGTTGATGAACAAGTTAAACAAAAATGAGCCTAACGTTGACCCTTGCGGAGAGCATTTTGTAGGGATGGGATGTAAGCTTCCCTTTCCTCTGGCATACTTATGCAAAGAAATTAGCGCAAAATGAGCTCCCCATTGAGTGTCCTAGCTCCAGCTGTACATAAAAGCTATGTTAATGGAATATTCAACCATAACTTTTCATGCATAAAGAAATGAATCTAGGAAGGCCTGCTGTGGTGATCCTATCGTGCATTTCTTTGTGACTGCAGCAGCTGTCAGATGCCGGCAGATGAGGGAGGAACTGATTTTCCTTGTTAACAAAATAAGAGACAAAGCATTGAGTTTTGTGTAAATGTGTGGCGATTCCCAAATGGAAAGATTCATCAGGGGACGAAACAATGGCCACCATACAGATTAAGGATCAACTGCTTCAAAGATGTCAGTGGAGAGCGAAGCATGTATCCTCAACATTCAGAAATGAGAGAGTCATTTACCATGTGATGACCTTGGTGACAGAGGATCGTCTAATCACGATCAAAGAACTTGCAGACGAGGCGAGCATCGGCACTGGATTCGTTGATTCCACTTTGACTGAGGCTTTGGGCCCCAGGGAAACCCGAATGAAATTTGTGCCAAAGCTGCTAAGGGTCGAGCAGAAGCAACTGTGTTTGGTCAGGCTCCCGACATGCGGGCTTTTTCCCAAACTGCCCCTGCAGGAGACGGCATCTTAGTCCGGAGAAGACATAATGCGATGGACCAGTTGCACTTTATTTCAAAAAGGCCCTTGTGAGAAGTGTGCCTAAAGGGACTACTTTGAAGGAGAATAGTGTAAAATTCTTGTATCTCAATACGAGTATTTCTTGTGAATAAAGGTGAGATATTTTTTTAACAAACCTGGTATATAACCACACTTTAGCTGTAGCAGGAGTGCCATTAAATTGCCA
The DNA here is from genome assembly GCA_029532675.1 of Ornithodoros moubata. Taxonomy (NCBI): domain Eukaryota; kingdom Metazoa; phylum Arthropoda; class Arachnida; order Ixodida; family Argasidae; genus Ornithodoros; species Ornithodoros moubata. The sequence goes on from JARGYV010092379.1 coordinate 28,949, forward strand.
GGAATGACACTTATAAAATGCATGATTCATAATGCAAACAAGTACCAAGAAAAGTTATCCACTCATGTTGTCCTTTCGAGAGATTTCCTCATTTCATGTGATGCATATTTCAAGGGTGTGTGTAGCATAATTAGATATCGGAGCAAAATTTTGGCTGGGCACCCAAAAAATGATCTTGCACCCACTCTTTTAAAGGGAACAACCGTCGGAAAGATGACAGACAGGCAGAGCGGGGTGAAACGGAAGCGGACAAACAAGGAGCCTGTCACTACGCTACCCTTTGCTCTGGTAACATTTTTTTTTTTCCTCTAAGAGCTTGGCAAACACTACTCGCACAAGTGACCTTTTCTTGCAGGTTAAAAGAAGCTTGTTTGAAATAGTGTTGAAATTATTTTTCGTTGCGTTAATTAAGTTGCGTTTATGATGAGGCAAGCAGAGAAACAGCTCTTATGCTACTATTTCTACATATTTTTCTTTTTATACTGATTGAAAACTGGATTAGAACTCATTAAAAGTGAGTTTTCTGCCATTGAGGATTTTTGAAAGAAGCTAGTCCTGCGACTGACGCGTTATTGCTGAAGCAAACTGCATCGAGGTCATAAATAGGTCAGGAGCAGAGGTAGCTCTTTTGCCACATTTCTCTATAGAAATGTCATTTTATAATTTTTTATAATTTCACTTTAAATTTATCATTTGTTGTGTGCCTTGTTTATTACTAAGGTGCCAAATATTTTCCTCGAAGTTCAGCACATTTTGAAAAGTTGTGTGTCTATTAGAAACTGAATATATATATTGTGGGAAGGAAAGATGGGAGCAACGTCTCAGCGATGTGCGGTTTAATCGATATGTCAGAAGGAATGCGCGTGATGTTATGACG
>JARGYV010092406.1:0-10980 GCA_029532675.1 Ornithodoros moubata
AAGGCGGCATTCCAGTAGAAAATGGTGGACCGTTTCATTGACACCGCAGAGGGAGCACAGAGGGGAGTCACGGCGGCCGCATCGGTGCAAGTATCTTTTATCTTCTTCTTCCTCTTCTTCTTCTTCTTCTTCTTCTTCTTCTTCTTCTTCTTCTTTTTTTTTTTTTTTTTTGTTTCGTACGTTGCAACACTATTTTCGCGCAGCCCTTCTATTTGCAGCTAGCTCCCATAGAAAGCAAAAATTACTCACCGCCGCAGGCACGTTGAAGAAAATAAAAAAAAAATGCACACCCACGAATCGTGAAATGGAAGCACTTCCCTCTGTGGTGGTGGTGGTGTATCGTTAACAGGGGGAGGCGTGCGGTCTGCCTGCCAAGGCTGGCGGCATGCTTCCCTCTGTGCACTCCCCCTTTTTGGCTCGTAAAATTTGAAGGCGAGATGGAATCTTGAAAAGAGCGCCTCTCAACTCGGGCACAAACAGAATCTTTCTGTGCTTTCAACACGCGAGAGATTCAGCGAGCTACGATACGCAGATACGACAAAAACAAAGCTTTAGGAATATTCCTCCTCAGAGGCGAGCAGAAAGGAAAGGAAGTTTCAGACTCCGAAGAAATTCTGCTAATCGCCACAGTTTAACGAGTAAACTTACTAACCAAGGCTCGGGGTGTCATGAATCTGATTCCTCTCTAACGACGTCCTTGTTGACGTCGTTGTCCCCTTCAGGTTCTAATTCAGCCTGTTTCTCCCGTCATGTACTACAGGCGTCTTATTTCAGATGATCAGGAAAAAAAACATACGTAAATATATAAAAAGTCGGAACAACTACAACCACGGACAACAGTTACTCACTTCGCACACCGAGGGCGCCGTTACGTGGTGTAGGGTACCGCCCCTTTAGTGTTGAATCTCTCCATATTGTTATTGTTGTTGTTTCACTTGCGAATTCTGAGCAACGCTTTTTGGACTGCTATTCTACTAGTGAAAAGCAACACAAAGCCAGTTAGACAGCTACTATGCCTTAGCAGTGCAAGGTCCCACTGACCCCTTTCACTTACACGCCTCCTTATTGCTTGCGAAGAACCCTCCCTCTTCTCCTCTTTTATCTATGTTTGCTCATGTTGTGGTAGTACACATTCAGTTGGATTGGAGATTTGTGTGTATCGTGTCGTCCCTTTCATTCCCGCATTCTCCAGGGTTTGTTCACCACGTATAACTACCTGCCTTCTATCCCCTCTACCTTTAGCACACCCGCAACTGCAAATGCAGCTATGACAGTCCTACATCGAAACAAATCGTCCCTTGTCTGTCTGCATATCCTGCTGATGTGACTCCAGACTAACATCAAGAGCGAATATTTCAATAACGATATCGTAACCGCTATTCACGTTCAAGTGTGATCGGGGCTCACTTATTATGCAAGTAACTGCATTGAATTTTCCGGCTCGAGTTACATCTTGAAATCCACTGGATCAGTTATGTTCAGTTGAAAGAAAGAAGAAATGGAGGTCCACTGAATCCATTCATTCATTTCTCAGCTATCGAACGAGATTCCAAAGACAACTTGAATTGTCTCTACTAACACTGTTCCTATTTTCCGCTCGTCCCCCTCCACACAAGGTAGCTGGTTGCTGCACAGTTATGCTTAATGTAGTTGACATAATTCTTCCGCTACATGTAATCACCAAGCAACCGCCAACCACTGAGGAGATGGTCCAGATAGCCACGGAGTTTCCAACGTGAAAACAGCACATCCTTTTCAATAGAGATCTATCAAACCGCAATAGGCGTCTCAAAACCCGAGACGCTGTGAGGATCAAGCGTTGTTTCTTCCTCCTCGCTCGAAGCATCAACGGTACAGCATCTTCCGCCCCGTATGGACATCGTGAGGAACTCATCCCAGTACCTTTTTCTTTTCCATGTCGTGGCCTACGAAGGTACATATGGTCCCTCCTAGGAAGGAGCAGTCTACCTGCCGCGAATACCTTCCACGTACTGTGTACTGCGGGAAATCACCTTGGCCGCCCCCAAACATCTCCGGCAGTGGTAGTTATAAGGTAGCTGATTTGCATAAAGAAAGCGCCCGACGCATTTTAACGGAGGGGATGATTTATTTGGAAGAGGAACGAGAGGTCGGTCTGCGATTAGGTCTGCGCCGTCGGTCTGCGTCGGTCTGCGCCGCAGAATGGTCACACGCTAAAATTAGTTGCGGACTCTAAGTTCATGGGTGCGTACTATATACACGTATGTATATAGTTCACACGCACATTTGACTGAACTACTAGAGGCGAAATTCCAACCGGTCTTCATTAAGAAAGCTTTACGGTTACTTGGCGACGACTCCGTCTCACTGTAGCTGCTTCATGGGCCCAGAAGAAGCTACGGGCTTAATGGGCGCTTAATCAGCTAAATAATGTGATGAAGAATCCCGCAAAATTTGTTCAGAATAATTGCTGCGTAAATGAAGTGAATGTTGCAAGGAACAGTCTTTGGTTCCTCTGCCACACACTGAGGGTGCGTTAGACTGCTAAAACCCGTAATTGTGGGCTTGTGACGCCTGCTTAATATGTGTATCTTCCTATGACAGGAGCATACTTGGAGAAGATAAGCTTGTCCAAGCTAGGACTGCGGGCGATATATTATGAGCCACAGTCATGGGTCCTGTGCACACAATCTAAAGCCCACTGCATTGTTTGAAGGGCAGGGACACCTGAGGTTGGCTGTCTCCCGTAGTGACGGGTATCCTTCTGCAGCGTAAAGCGTTAAAAGAAAAAGGGCACAATAATGCCCTTCGTGGATTCTATGGCCATACTGCAATTGGTGACAATGAGGCAGCAGATGATGCCGCAGTAGCGGCTCATTTAAAATTCAGCACTGTTTCCATTACGCTCTCCAAGGGCTACAGACGATCGCCCTTATCTCGGATGACGCCCACCATGACCACCCAGCAAAGCGCAACCAGCGCACCCAGTGCAAAGTTATCAACAGATCCCTGATACATGTGGTGTATCTTGATCTTTAGTTCTGCATGCCAGACTTCGTCGTCTGTTCAAGTTTCTGACTCGTAATCTTCGGCTGAATGTTGCGGTTTCCCCCTTTTTACCGCCATCGACTACGCCGGCGGGACTCCATGCTGTGCTCCGCCTGTGCTATGTCTGCTACCACCGAATATCATCTTCTGCGCTGTCAATGGTAAGCGTCGGAACGATGCCACCTCCAGGAACAACTAAACACCTTATAGATTCTCGCACGTTTAATTTGTCAAAGGTACTTGGCCATTGGACGAGCAAAGTCCAACATTGGTGTGCTCTTCGACATCCGAGATTTCTTTCTCAAACGTAGCTTTTCTCTGAACTGTAGTAATGTGGGCAAGTGTACGTGTGGTGGTGGGAGTGTCCTTCCATGCGTCTGTAACTAGACACCTTTCATCTACATCTAACACCTCCATTCACGGGAAATGGGATCGAGTACCGCATTATCCGTGGTGGAACATCCCACCTCATTTTCATTCTCTATGTAGTGGTGGCAGTATAGTAGCTCATTACAGTAATGTCATTACTACCCTGCTCTGATTGTGACGAACTTGGTATCTTGTCCATGGACCTGAAGCCACGCGAAAATCAACTAAGTGAAACATGGTAGCATTGCCAAGGCCAAGATAACACACATAACTCGCTCAGGGTCATGTTAAAGGCATGAAACAACAACAAAAACAAAATGATATGACGATGGGCATCTCGTCCGCTCATAGAGAAAGACGCTACCACAGTACTATTGGTTGCAATGATATGGTGGTGGCAGCAGCTTGTTAATGAGGCCTGCTGCCCCAAGAAATTTCAAGAACGGCCGCAGGCCAGATTTGAGGTTGGCGCCATTCACCCGTCTTAGGACGAGATTAAGACTGAGCTGTCGACATTCACGTTTCATTAAGATGTTCAGCAACAGACGTTCCACGTTCCATCGCGTATCTGACCCAAGTGATGAGAGCATGTTCCAAAGCGGCTGGTGCACCGCACACCAGGCACTAATGACTATTACAAAAATCTAATCAGTGTTGGTAACCCGGTATAAATGCGACATTTAATCTGCTGTGTTTCTGGCGAAATAAAGTTCGCAGTTTTCTATTTTCAACAATGGCGATTCGAATGGCGTAGGTCTTAAACACGTCGGGTGCGAGACCGTTCCTTCAAACAAAGAATACGGCAGCAAAGTGTGAGTGTAATCTCGCACTGACGTGTACACACTTAAAAATTTCACACCCCTAGGGGTGTAACTTGGGTGTTATAAGGATGCTACGTATTAAAAAACACCCTGTCTGTGATTACACCTTTTTCTTGGATGTAATTGCCTAAAAACACCCCTGATGCACCCCATGCAGACTTATGCAGAACTCCTTGTGCAAAAACAAAGGAAAGGAATGCACTCTGTCGTCTGTTTGTTACGAATCGGACGACAGAAGGACTTCGCAACTCAAGGAAGAGAAGACCAGAACGAACTGGTGATTTTTGGGTCCACAATTCCAGAGGCCGAACTGAAAGGGACGTCCCGACATCGTTCCTCGACGGATAAGAATGCGAACAAGGGACTTTGGACCACCTCTTGGGAGGGCAAGCGAAGCATTTCTCCGCTGCCGGTGGTAAGCAGCTGCCATAGCGTCGGCTATGTAGAATCGATTGCCAAGTAGGCCTGGGATGCACTACAAGGCGATGGAATGTCGGCGGTCCAACAGGGACTTCCGACTGAAGGTACGAAGGAAGCTAGGTCGTTCCTGTGAACTGTCATTCTTACCTCAATAGCCTGCGGAATTATTACGTCTTCCAACGAATATTAATATTAATTCGTGGCTTTACGTGCATACTTGTATACATTTCAGAACAAACACACAATTCTTCCTCCTCAAGTGTCTTATCTAAGTACCAAGAATCTCAATTGTTTCGCAGTGGTAAGATGACACCTCCATTATGAATTGCGCTTGAGGCAGCTGCCATTCCAGAAAATGGACAAGAAAACATCAACATCTTTTCTTAATAATAATAAAATAACCAATCTAAACTATCATTCACCGATTGATACATGCGGAATATAACCTGGAGAGGTTGCATCTGTGACCAGAAAATTAGCTTTTTCTATTTTTATTCCATAATTTAAGTTTTCTGTCTCTCTGTTCATGTAAATGATAGCAACTTGACCTTGCGCCTGGTTATATCATAAATAACTGAATCCTGAAAAGTGAACGAATAATTGACAATTCAATAGTATTTCAGGATTGCCTAATGTCAAGCTTTTTCTTTCTTTTTTTTCATTTTTCATTGTTTCATGTCACGCAGAACACAAACCGAGTAGCATTCGTCAACTCCCCCCATAACACGTGCCGTAAGGAACCAGCCACGAAAGCTTCCCTGGGGGGATCAGTTCCGGGAAGGGAAGGTTAAAAAACAAAAATAGGATCAATTCCACAATGCTGTCATCAACCCATTCTTCTCGATACTGCCGCCTTCCGGGTAATAACCGCTGCGGCAGAATCCATCTGCAGAAAAGGCCGAGATTCGACCCTAACCTAATACAATATTGTATTAGGTTAGGGTCGAATCAATGTCGGTATCTGGGGTCGGGCAATGCCGATCGCAATATCAAGAACGGGTATTAATATCCGGTTCTAATCGACCGCACGTCCTAGGCCGTCAGCCGTCCAAGGCGTTTATTGGCTCTCAGTTAGCACTGACGGATGGGGAACAAGAGAACGGGAAGTGCGATAAGAAGAAGAACAGCTTCGGGTACAAGATAAAGCAAACATTATTGAAAGATTCAGCTTTAGGTTACGGCTGGTGAAGTATTTCACATTTGATTGACCTTTTTGGAATCTGCTCTGCTCTTTCGTAGTAGAACTGGCTTCGTGTGGCGCGCATTGGCAACGAACGTTTATATGAGAGGTGTGGAGAGAGCGTGTGAGAAGGAGTGAAGGCATGAGGCGATTGGCTAGGATCGCGTTGAGTCGATCAGTTCAGCCCTTCCGGCCAGCAGCAGCAAGGCCGATGTGTAGCCACAATGTAATAGCGCAGAGCTATTGAGATGGTGCGGTGAAAGTAGCAGTGGTGGCGGTGTCTGGTTCACCTGGCGCTTCGCCGAAAATTGGATTAGCCAGGGTCGTAGCCTCGGCTGGTCAATGTTGCTCTTTACGGAGTGCTTGATTAAAAAAGAAACAACCCGGACAATCGTCGCGAAAGTTTGCGGGAATGTTTTATACTTTACCCCCTTCAGTATTCAAGCAAAACATCTTCCAGAAACATTTGATGCCTCGGGCCCTTGAACTGCGTGTTGCTGCCTCAGAATCGCAATCTCCATCGTGTTAAACGTTGTATCGGCCGCCCTCGGCAGCGCAATGGTAACGTGTCAGTAACGCTTCTGTGCTCAAGTGTGCGGGTTCGATCCCGGCCGAGGATGGTAGCAATGTGGGGGAGATAAACATTGTTACTGGTACCGTGTGTCGGAGATTTCCGGCACACGTCGAAAGATCCACAGCTGGTCTAAATTATTCACAGTCCTACCCTCTGGCGTCGCTCATGATCGCAGTTGTCTCGCGACGTAAACCTACAAATTATCAAACAAATTATTATAAACTTTGTATTAACAAAGAGGATGATGTCTCAAGGCAGAAACGCAACTCCCGCATGAGGCAGGCAGAACCCTCGGAATGTAGCGACACGACGACGACTAAATGATGATGATGATAGTGGGGAAATTACCCGCTCCGAACGCGGGATGCTACCCCAGTGCTTTTGGTGTTCTGATGATAGGATGGTGATGAAGATGTGGTGATAGGATGTAGCGACACACCACGACCACCACCACCGACATCTTCGTGATATACAACACACGCTGATGTGGTTCGTTCGTCGCGAAGAAGAAAGTGAAGTCTGAAACGTCACGTTGCGCACTGCTTACCGCCGATTTATGTGCTGTACAAAACCCTCGCGCGACAACCACACGGTCTGCATCCTATGCCTGCTTCTGGAACTGTCCACAACCAGTCTTCTGATTGGTCATAAAGATACATCACCATTTCGTCACACTCTCAAGTTCAAATGGGCAAGAGGGGTCCGTAAGGCGACCTGCAGTCACACGCACACACACAAAAAGTCGCAGATGTGACCTGGCTGCTGCACGCGATGGAAACAGAAGCGCGGCATAATTCGTTCCCTCATATTCCCCCAGACGTCGAGTTCCGTAGGTCGAAGCGCCGCTGGTATTAAGACTGCGGCCCCATTTCTCTCTCGAAGACGCCGTCTTCGTTCCGAGATTGTAGCGCTTGCATTTGTAGCATCCGTAAGATTGGGGTACCTATGAAAAGGTAATTTTTTGGACTGTCTACCTACAATTACGAATTTTTCGCAAAGCGCAGTGCTGCGACAGTGTAAAGCGCCAAATAGGGTTTCTAGGAACAGCCAGGTTCTGGGAGCACCAATATTCGAACAACGTGCCCTGTTTGGGCGCTTTACACTGGCGTGGCATTGGACTTTGTAAAAATTGCATCATCATGGGTAGATATTCCGAGGAATTACCATTTTGTAGGCACCTCAAACTTAAGGACAAGTACAATCGCTACAATCTTGGTACAAAGATGGCCGTTTTCGAAGACAGAAGTGAGACCGCAGCCTTAAACATGCTCGAGACCTCGTATGGTGAGTTCACGTGCTGGTTAACCGGCAGCCTTTCGAAGGGAGAAGGATTTGTTTATGGTCAGTACATATGCAGCACTATGTCCCGATGAAGCGCATGCTGAGGTCGAGAACCAGTTTCAAAATGATATCGTTTATGTGTCTGATACGCGTACTCTAGTGCTCGTGTCCTCACCTGTCTCTCCTCCAGCAACCACGGAGCAGACTGGGCCCGCTTAGGGCTCTTTTTCTTTCCCTTGTTTTTTTCTATCTTCTTCTCTCTCTCTCCCTCTCTCATCCTATCATCAGAATACCAAAGGCACTGGGGTAGCATCCCCCGTTAGGAGCGGGTAATTTCCCCACTATCATCATCATCATTTAGTCGTCGTCGTCGTCGTCGTCGTCGTCTGATACGCGCGCACTTTATGACACTAATACAGTTAAGCTAAGTCTCACAAAAAGGCGTATATCTACCGCATGCCACCAATCAAGTTAGGGAAAGGTGTCATATTGAGCGCTGATTGGCTGTTGCCGTAGGCTTAGCACATTGCATGCCGTGTACCATAATTCATATAAAAGTTTTGCTTCACACTCTAAAAGCAGAACTTCGCCACATAACACGCGAAGAACCAATCACCATTCGCAGAGATATTAATGTGTCCTTTTTGGTGGAAATCGGTCGGCGTACGCATTCTTGTGGCATTTTGCACTGACGTTAAGTGTCACAAAAGGTTTACGCTTACCGTTTCTCACCATTCAGGGAAAGATATCATTCTGTAACGTGATTGGTTCCCAAGGTGTTGGGCGATGAGGTTCTATTTTTCGACTGCAGAGCTAGCAATAATATTCCTGGGCTGCAAGGTTATGACTTGTATTTAGGTTTCTTCATTAACTTGCGTATGCCACTGAACCCACCATCTTTAGATCATACCCAGTCCCCATTTCTGTACACCTGTAACGACAGGCTCTTATTATGACCACCGTACTCTCTTTCATGTGCGCACGTGTGTGTGTGATTGTGAATGTCAAAACCCAATACATGATCACTATACCCAGTTGCATTTACGTTAGGACATCTGGTAAGTATGCACTCCTGAACCCCTTTATTCTCTTCTTGACTGGATTCTAAAATTCCGTTTCGTTTGGAATGGACCCACCAGCTAAGACACAGTTCCACCTGCTTTGTTATGTTAATGGCGCATGCACACAAGATGAGAGCTTTACCGCCATTAATGCTGCAAGCACCCGCACAGAAATGCTTGGAATATCCTGGCCACATTCCACTCCACTATGCGCTACAATCGTCTCCCCCGAGCCTGTGTTTTCCCTCATTATCTGATACGAGCTTCCCTGCTCCTTTTTTCGGAGAAAAATTTAAAATTTCGGATGCCAATCTCATAAAATATACGCGGACAACGCGCTTCCGCCGATGGCGAATCCCACGCAATAACACCACAGCCGTGCTCAACGTAGGAACCACAAAGAATCTGGAACTTCAGTGATAGTAGGAATCTTGTTTTTAATTCCGTTCATGATATTCTCTGTGGTGCGTCAAACAAGTGCGCTGTCCCCCATCTGATGCTTCCAGTGAACCTACTTAAACGCATGCATCTTTTATGCTTCTTCATTTGAGTACAACCATACCGACCGCATTACTGAAAGCCTTTATAGGCTTCTATTCCTGTTGATAAACTTGCGATAACTTTATCTGAGCTGTATTTATTCATCATGAAAAAAGCCCCAGAGGAGATGAAGAACGAAACAGACTACACTGTTTCCCCGGCTTTACATCCTCTCTGGTTTGGAGATTGTGGATCAATATCGCCAGCCTGCTTGCCCTTGCTACATTTTTTTTTCTTCACGATTTTTACTTTTTAAGTAGTCTAGCTGTGGTGCACTGCCATTTATATCAAGCACAGGTGGAAGACGCTCCAGTAGAAATAAAAAAAAAAGACTAAGCAAACACATCTCCTTTTCAACGTCAACGCAACCCTTATTTGTCAAACAAGATTTCCTGCGAGTCTCGATACCGACTGACGTCTCGCACTGAAAGTCAACAGCGCAGAACCCGCATTTTCAGACGGAAAAGGTTCACTGAAGGAAATGAGAACAAATAAAGCATTTGTCGCCAGCGCTGCGGGAGCGAACTACATCCGGGCACCTGCTAAAAGGAACTCAATTTCTTGCTTTCTCTGGCGCTGTGAGGTCAATATCTTTCTCCCCGTTGACATTTGTTGTCAAGCTTAGACGATATTTCGCTGTGATGTTTAGCTTTCTGCGTGAGCGGGTGCTGGTTTGAAATTATTCTTTCTTTTTTGCTTTTTAACTAGATTATAGTATTGATTTTTAGTTCTATTTGTGCTCCTTTAATCATTTCATTTTCATTTTTATCCCGTAAGAAAAAACACCCAGGAATAAGCCCATGCAGCATAGAAGGCGGAGGGATTCCAACCCATCACCTCCCAGTCTAGACATCAGGCACGAGTGTCTACCCTACGCGACCACGAAGCTCCTTGTTAACTAAAAAAAAAAGAAAAAAGAACGTTTAGAATCCAGTAAAACAAAGTACAGACAATGTTTAGAAAACAGACTCCACGGTGCGAGTGACGTTGTGCGGAATATGCACATTCGTTGTCTTTTGAAGTATACTGCTTTGGTGCGCAGGGAACGGGAATGATACTCAAAGGTCAACCTCTTCATCAACTTGAAAATGTTAGAAAAGCTCTGTACATATTTTGATTTGATGTAGATACCTCCGCTGCATAGCTCGAAGATTCCATCTGGACATTAGACTCGTGTGCGTTTTCCACAGTGTGGATGTGATTGACCTTTTTGTCCACGACGTGTCAGACGAGTACAGAACACAAGCACAACAAAGCGATCGGAAAAGGATTCTATCATAACTTGAGAGTGATAACCCAGGAGGCATCTATTTTTAACAAGCGACATGGTGCACAGACATCATGCCGTTACATCATGGAGGAAAGAAGAAGAGGAGACGGCGTAGCGCGATATTTACCGGGCAAAAGTGTGGAGGAAGTACGTCACGATACGGGGCAGTCACGTGACTTTTTCCAGCCACGCGCATGCGTGGGAAAGGCTTCCGCTCGTCTGCCGGATGAGCAGACGGTAATGCTTATTTAGACGAGAAACGCGTCGGATTTTGATACTGTTGGTGAAAACTTTTGAAAGCTGGCTTGGTGAACAGAAATGCTCCTTAATGCTTTCTAGTTATGTGAACAAAAGTGTAACACCCCATGTCATAGGGTGGAGTACTTTCTTGAATGTCATACAGGATAAAGCCGCCGAGGGGGCTCCCAGTCGGCAGA